>JADWOT020001701.1:0-85000 GCA_036345935.2 Taenia hydatigena | reverse complement strand
CTCCGTCTACCGCATGATCGCATACAACCCATTTAAAAAAGGAGCTTTTTGTAATGTGGAAGTTATTTTGGCATCAGAGAGAGAACGGAGTAGCACATAGTCGGAGAACCTACCAGTTCTTCTGACGGCATGGCAATCACCTTTCAGATGCCTCAACTCTACTTTGATGTCCCTAGACATTCGCCGTTTTTGGAGGTAAAGACATGTCAATGATCCAGGTATATGGAGTTCGATGGGATGCCCAAGAACTGGAACCATCACTACATGTTCTAATTTTATGAGCGCTTGGTTGCAGAGCCACTCAAGCCATTCAGTAGATAGGTTAAAACAAATAAACCGCTAGCGTGCATTGATAAAAGGCAGTCCCCCTAGCATCCCTTACCCTCCCTTCCCTTTCGTCTCTCTCCCACCTTCTTCTTGTCACCTATTCCAGTGAATTTTGTATGTGAGTAGAGGTGCACCAAGTGCAACTAATAAGTCCACCCAAACGCAATAAAATGTGCAACAGCATAAGTTGGCAGTCTGTTGCGGCTTGCATGAAGCAACTCAGGCATTCCTGTCTAGGTCAACTCGCTCCACATCTTTTACCAGGTTTGGACCCACTCTTTAGCTGGTCAGTGTTCATTCATACACACATCCATTCCTACAGCATGACTTGCTTCAAAATAGAAGCATCTAACTAACTCAAAGGAAATTTCTTCATTTAACAACCAACGAACGCCACATTGTTAAGGAACTGACGTGATTCAGTTGTGCATGACAGTAATGGTAGTCTCACGTGCCAAGTCCCTCAGTCCTCCTCTTTATCTGGTTGTCACTACAAGGGGTAGAGCTTAACGTCGCATGTCCCGTACTCTGAAGTGCTATTAGCCCCGTGTTCCATGCCTCCATGTAGCTTGAATAAAGCACTGGAACATCTCATCAATGACAGCATGAGCCGACAAGTGATCTTATAGCATTTGGTTTTAAAGAACATGATCTAGTTGGCATTGGGAACATCTTTTAGGTGCATTTTAGTGAAGGACGTGGGGCAATTGACTGTGTGTTTTTTCGCCAACATCGCGTAAATCAGAACGGCAGCATCACATCCACTGAGCGATCGCATCAAGGCATTTTTTTGAATTGCAGACTTTAAAAGAAAGTAAGTGATCAATAGTCCTTCAACTCAATCATCATGCTCGGCTCATGTCCGAGAAAGGAATCAGGTATGGAAAAAATTATGGGTGGAGAATGAGAGGATTAGGCGAAAGAGAGAGTTTAAAAACTTGCTGCAGATCGGAATAACGAACCATGCCCTCGTCAAAAGTAAAAGTACATTTGCATTGATTTGCTCCTCTGCGTCTACTAATTTATCTGCTGGATTTTTCCCAGCTCAACTCACCCTGCAGTCCTATTGATCGATGCATAGATCAATAGACTAACAAAATGGTAACAGAATTACAGCGACTGCACAGCAGGTGGTCTTACTGATTTTATCGATCCATCGAGTGATGCACAGACTTGTGCAGGGTGTCAGCAACGAAGCGCTGGTTGAGAAGCGCACAGGAATCCGCATGTAGGTATTTAACTCACCGCTTTCTCTGCCTCTTTCTGACCCCTACGGATTTGCACGCCTTCATTAAAAGAGGATAATCAAACCGCCGTGGAGAAGTTTAAAAATTGCATTAACCTACAAAGCGTTCTTTGCAAAAAAGCTGCAGCTGATAGCAGTTTACATCCTGTTAACCACCACCATAGTCGTGCTTGCGCTAAGTCCGCACATCACTCGTGAACCCAACACCGACCTTCTGCTAGTGAAGTGAGCAGACCAGAAGGCGGTAGCACCCTAACAGGAGAATGCCATCACTCACGGAGGAAACCAGAGTGTCTCCAATGCAGATACTCACAGTTTTGATGTACCACTACCGCTACCATTAACAAAGCGAAGTTTTCAAATTCTGACGACTAAATAAAACACTTTTAACAGAGAAATGAAGGCATTACCAAAGACATTGCTGCAAATAAGGCAAGATCTCAAAATTACGGTAAATAACTAGCAAACGCAACAATTTATGTCCAACGAGAACTGCGTACACAAAGGAAAACAAATGCGTCCAGCATTGGACTGGAGGCTGGTTCTGCCATCATCTTCAGTATGCACTGCGACACCTGTATTTACACTTTATTACGCAAATGAAAACGTTAAACAACAGCTAAATACCAAATTTTTAAATCAGGTCAGGTCCTGCGTATCGCAGGGATGGACCTGACACTTCCCCTAAAAAATAACATTCGAAAATCATATGTTTGTGCATGATGGACAAGCATCCCGTGGTGATGAGATCGCATGTAAAATAAATTTGGCAAATTACACCTAAGTTTTAATAAATTTTTGCAAAATAAAGGTGATGGCAACATTTAGAAGAACAGTTACAGAGGTACTGCGTCTTAGGGTCCACCTGTCTTGCTGCCAAGATAGTCAAACCGCCTTTAGGGTTGGTTGATCGAACGGGTCAATCCCTGCTCCAAAACCAGAAAGGAAGCCTGGTCTTTATCAGCTTTATTGCTTACGATGTAAACAGTTTTCTAGCTAGCCTCGATTTGGTGCTGTGAAGCACACGTCACATATACACACTAAGTAACAACTAACAAGCTTACATAGCTAGATGGGTCACCCCACCGTCCAGCTAAACCAATTCGAAAAAGGACGATGGAACCTTATCTACCTCTCAAGTAATAGCTGCTTCCATGCCCTTTGCTATTAAGGTTGCCCGATTTGCAAGTGCAAATGCTTCCATCAAAAGACTTGGCTTTACTGGAGGGCTTTACACCATCCTAGCCCCACAGGACGGCAATCTCTGCGGTCCCATCTAAGGTAAGAGCAAGCAATATCCACTGGGTTTACACCATGAAAACGACGTACACACCGATCTGTACTGAAGCCATTCATATGCTAGGGCAGTTCAAAGTCGTCCCGATGAATGCTTGCAAGATGGTTGAACTTGGCAGGATCAATCATTTCATGAGGGTGTGACCAAATTGACATACACTACTTCGATGAAATAAACTATTCTCTCAGCATATGGAAGCAGCGCAAAACCATTGAATGCACGTGCACAAATAAAAGAGGACAAAGATGAAATCCCAAATCACATTTGACCTCACATGTTTTCCAATCGCCAGTCCTTCGTACGCATTCATCGCTCGACTCGAAGGGACGTTTTCATACACTTTGATGCCCCATTGTCATTATCATTAACCAGAGGTGCAAAAGAAAAGGCGCCCGCTCCTCAAACATTACTTGCTCTTTGCAGGCAGTAAAATCAGGGCCTTGACCTCAGACTAAACCTGAAGCCACGGATTCTGTTGCTGACACAAGCGTGCCACGACATCATTGGCATGGCTGGTCAGGATAGAAGGCACAAAAAAGAAAAGTCATTAGGACATCATCGAGTCTAAGTAAGTTTGGAAAAAGTTTTTCGTAAGCCTACCATTCGCAGCATTAAACAGGCTTTGTAATGATAAAACCTGCAGTATTTAGGATTTCACTCAAAGAATTCGTGATTAAATAATGCAGCTCTATTTATGTCCTATATGCTCCTATTATTTGTAGCACCCATTCTTTGATCCCAAGTAATTTGCACCCACTTTAAGCTTCAGTTACCCATTTCGATTCTGTTCACTCACTTATTAAAAAAATTAAACGCAAAATTTACCATTTGGGCTTTGCATTTTCTAGGCACGTAACCCTATCAAGTTTGTTCGTTTTACTGACCGATGGATCAGGCGAATAATTAGAAATGAATGTGCAGATTGATTAAGTTTTGCCTACATTTTTGTGTCCTCATGGAAAAAATTGTGCAGAGAGCACCTCCAATACCCAAGTAAAATTTTTTGCGTTGATTAAGGCTATCACAAACAGCAGCAACAACAACAAAAGTCAAACCAATTCCGACTTTGTAAAAATTAACCCGAAATAATGTAACGAATAGAGCAAGCTGCTTAGTTCAAGAAAATTTGTTTTGCACAATGAGTTGGCTACAGGCAAACGAGAAACCAGTAATGTATAAAACAAGGAAAGGCTACAAATGATGGACGAAATAGGCATATGGTTGCTGGTTCGGATCAGCTCTTCATCCAAACGGATACAAATGACCGCACAAATAAATCGTTGTCTCTCATTTCCCTCTCCCACAACAGGCTCACTCTACGTGCCTCAGAACTACACAAGTAATATTAGGCACGAAAATTGCTACACTCAATCGCAGTTGTGTTCAATGTTCACTGGAGTCTTTCTTTTGTTATACACAATGGTCAGACACCTTAGACAACGGTTGATAGCGTGGTCGGTTGGAGTAAGAACGGATGATCAAGCACCTACCTGGTTAATAAAGTGAGGGTGATTGACTGCGTGTTGGTATGAGGAACGGCGGCACTATGATTGAACAGTTTAACACAGAAAAGTGTCTGCTCATGACGATGCATGCATGAAGTACTCGATTTGATCCCTTTATTTTTCCACTTAAGTGCCACGAGAAAGCCTCTCACCTCTGGATCCCTCACACAACTCTCCTTCTCCTCCTCCTACCTCATAGTCTGCCAGCGCTCTCCTCATAGTCGATTTGATTAACTAGAAGGACAAGTTAGTTGGCGAAGATGAAGAGAACGCGCCTTCACACCCACACACACAAGCACACACACGTTCCTGCTTGTTTTCGTTAGACGCCAATTAAGGCCACCCGCCAAATGAACAAAAATGAGGGTTGGCAATGCTGCACATGCAAACTTGGGCAAACAAACAGACAGACGAAATACATTGCGGGAACAAAGCAGGCTGTCTAGAGCAAAAGCGAACAATTTTACTCGGCATTGTAAAAAGTCAGGTAGAGGGATTCTCTACAGAGAAAAAAGGATTGAGAAGTGGGATAGACAGGTAGGAATTCGACTGGTCTGCGACTTTGCTTTCGAAAGGGTAAGTGAAGGAGAAGTAGAAGCAGGAGACGAAATTGAGGCGAAGTGGAGTAGGACAAACTAAAGTGACAGTATGAAAAATGGAAATAGAGAGTTGATGGTAATCCAAGTAAAGCTATGCTAAAACAGCATCCAATTCTATGCAGAGTTTGAGTAAGTTAGATTCAGTCTAATCTGTGCTAGTTTAATCTGGATTATGAATCTGGGCATTATTTAATCATGTCACAATCGAGATTGAGACTAGTAAGAGATGAAAGGGAGCCTACAAGGAGGATGCTGGAAAATAATGAGGTAGAAGGAAAAGGTGAGAGAAGAGTAGAGGACACAGAGGTGCGTGACGTTCACATGGCAACAAAGTAGAAAAATATGTGTAAGGAGCTAAAATGGTGGACGTACTGACTTCCTCTTTTGGATGGGTTTGACCTAATGCAAGACGCAATGTGCTTAAGCCTGTAGAGCGTGGTGGGTGACAAAAAAGACACTCACCGAAGATGGGTTGGAGTGTGACATGAGAAATGGGACGTAGATAAGAGAGCTTCTCTCCATCTATTTCGAAGAAGTCATCGAACCCACTTCCATTTTGCGTACCTCGATCCCTAATGTCTGCAAGAAAGAAAGAGACGACCACTTGGCAGCAATTTACGTCAAATTGATTGGGCGGACCAAATTTGAGTGCTGGGGCTTGCTTAAATGGTAGCGTATAGGGCGCCTCACTCAAGCTTGTCATAATTTAGCCCCAGTCGCCAATCTTGTCTGTCCCGACACAGTGCAATTAGTCAGATCCGGCCAAGCCTGACTTGCGTACCGTTCTACAGTGCTTTCACAGTAGGACAAGAATAATAGGCACGTTAATTTGCACCATCAGGCCTACTAAAGTATATTTAAGAGCACGTTTGAGAGTATATTTGAGCCACGAAAAGCAAGTGTGCAGGAGAGGATGTTGATATAAGTCGGCAATTTACCCCCAAAGAGTGGTATTAAGTAAAGCAAAAGGACTTTTCTGGTGCGCGCTTCAATTCTGTGCCTGGAAAATGCTATTTTTCAGTACGAATGGCAATATTGGTCTATGCGCTTCTTCGGTAGGAGTGAAGCAACAGGAACGCTTAGCCGAAAGAGTCAAGAGGTAGGTGAGAAGTCATGGATATGGAGCTGCAGTGCAGTGTTTTTCACTTCTTTCCTACTTTCTTCCATCCTTTCCAACACGGATTCACTTGCCCACTCATCTAACCATGTGACTGTGATTTATAAAACAATTAGCTTAAAAGAGCTTAATTTTTTCGAATAGCACAATAGAAGAGGTGCCAATATTAAAGTGACCACGCAAATGAAGTGAAGAAAGAGATTGAGACACGGATGGATCGTCAATAAGAGGAGGAAGCAAGAGCAGGCGTGGAGTGAATTATCAGCCTAATGCTATTAATAAGAAGGGAGGACAAGTATTTGACAAACATGAAGTATGTTTCTGCTCCGTAAAGCAAACTATGCTATTTAAAAATGCATTGCTTAATTCACCTTATTCAAGCTTACTTTCTTTATCTCACATTTTCACACATTCGCATTATCAATCTTTAAGTTTAAACTGCTTTATCTTTGTTCTAAGTGCACAAGCCTTTCCTTACTTTTTCATTTTCCTTTATCACCATGCTTTCTTAGCTCTCCTTGCCGACATAGACAACTTGCATTTTAATTGCACCGATATTGCCTGATTTTATAGCAAGACCTGCTGAAAGGATTTACAAAAGTAAGCAGCCAAATCTCATAACTAGGCAACTCGAGATCAAAACCGACAAAACAAAGCGCATCCCTAGACCTGTATTGTCCCAGCTTTCCTTGCCACGATAGACACCCTTCACATCGACCACACCTACGGTGTCCGGTTTTAAAACGGAAACTGCTGCAATCCCTTACAGAAGGTAATGAGCTGTTGATACCCAAGTCTGAGGGATTTCCCATTAATGTAACTAAAAACAAATGGAGCTCTGTAGTTTTGCTAGACCCGAATTCATTGCCGAAATCAGACTACCACGCTACGTCAAACAATTGCAGAAGAGGGCCTACCACCAAGTCTTAATATTGAACAAGTCTGGATCAAAATTGCATGTATTTGCGCTACCGCGACTTTCTTTGCTAAAACGGACTCTCCACACATCGAACACGCCAAAAAAGCCAGATATGTGAACAAGAGCTGCTACAAGCAAGTACAAAAGGAAGCCGAATGGTGAGTTTCATTTCTGGCCGATTTTGGATTAAAGAGGGGAGCAAAGAGTTTTACTCTATACCCTTGTTGAAAGCGTTTACAGAGCAAAAAAGTGCCTGACTATCAAATTCAATCAATTTCGATCACTGAGAGTGCGCATTCGTTCATTGCCAACTATCTATGTCATCCTAGGCGCTCTTGTCATCGGTCAAACCTTACTCTCTTACAAGTTGGTAAAGGAACTGCCGCAAACAATTACTGAATAGAATAGGCTGCTAGAATACAATTTTGGTCGGCTCCATATCTAGATAGACCAAAAATAGCGCAACTTTATATTCTTGCGTTATTTTAACTTTTTTTGTCAAAATAGGCTACTTAAACATCGGCCAGGTTCAAATTTTAATGCACAACACAGAAAATACCACAGCTACCAGCGATGGAAAGAAGACCCAAGTACAAAATTGAATGATTTTGATGAAACACCAAGAAACTAGATTGCAGATGTGTACTTATGCTGTCTCACTTTTCGTATTTAAATCATTTGCACTGCATTGTGTTCATTCCTAGGCATCAAACGTCCTACGATTAAAATGCGTTTCACTGGACTGCAAGTAGCCTAACACTTATAGCCTAATCCCAACCAAATTTTGATTTAATGAACAAAATATAACGCGTTCTGGTTTTCTTTAATGGTGACTCTCAGTTCAGCTGCATGACACAAAAAGCTATAGTTTCAAAGGAGATCTGCGTATCATTTGCAAAAGAAAGCCTACTACTAAGCAGGTAAGTAAGTCGGGGCCTTATTATGATCGCTTTAAGGCTGAGGTGAAAAATTCTAAGAGCACGGTACACTTTATCTAATTTGGCATTATTTCACTTGTGCAATGCATTATGCATACATTGATCTAAGCTGCCATTTAAATCCGATCCCATTCTGAACATTCCGACGGCGGTGAGCAGCTATTTGGTAATCAAATCCTTTTCTCACCTTGCCTTGAAGGCTTTTAACCATACCTTCATAGCTATTAAATAACCCAGAATGACCAAAATTTGTGTAGAAGTAGGCACTATAGCAATTTACTGCGCACTAATGAATAAAATCTTGGTAATAAACAGTCAAGTCCAATCATCCAGTAAACAGCTATTTTAATTAATGCATGACAAGTGTGGTAAAAAACCATAAAATTCAATTTATTCTTACCTACATTATGTGCAAAGCAATGCCAAAGGTGGGACCCTGATCTTGAATTCCTCGATAAAGGACGCAGTACATTCTAATGAAATTTTTGTCCCATATATCTAGTTTTACCGAGTAATTTTCAGCAGGTAAGATGATTCTCTGAAAAAAAAACGTAGCTCACTTCTGCCGAAATCATGTCATTTTAGTGTTACGATGGTCCCACTTACCAACGAGGTGGAAAGCAGTTACCGCTGATGACTTCCAAAATGATTAACGACTTAATTAACTTAAAGACTTGTTTCACCTAACAAAATATGCAATCGACAACCGGCGTGCGTCAAAAAATTACAAAGAGCATGCGTATTTATTTTTGGTCTTAAACGATACGTGATGCATTTCAATTGACATACAGGACAAAATGATTAGGTTCTATAAACTTCAATGGATTAAAATCTGTCACTCATCATACGCGTGTGCCTATAATCAGTAAAATATTTCTTTCCATTCAGTTCTATTTTTGTTTTTAGACAATTTTCGGAAAAGCATCTTTTGCTCATCCTTTTCGAACACTAACTCTACTTTGCATTAATCTGTACCTACGAAATGATACGGCAAGTAAAAGTAATCTTTGATACACCAAAATTGCACATTTCTTGTGAATCCAAAAGTGGCTTTTTGCAAAGTGTAGACGTACAACAGGTCGAAACACGTTGAGGAGCGATATAATATTTCCACCAACAGCAGCTCAACAAACATGGAAATCATAACATGTGTGCTAAAAACTACACCATGCAGTTTCCCTTTAGATTGGCAACTTCTTCCTTAAAATAAACAAAGCATGCACTTTGAATCTAATACTGCTCTTATCTATTTCTTGACTATGCTTGCTTGTTCGAAAGCATGCTGCACTTCAAGATTATTATGACACGGTCTATGAGCGTCAGTAATTTGTTCATAGGCTGTTGTCGCAAAACAATTTGCTACCCATACAACTTATCGTGTGAGAAAGACAGGAGATTCAGGGAAATCGACATCATCATACAAGGCCAGGCTCCTTCCATAACTTTATCACGTCCTCTGAGCAAATGAGCTCTTGTTAATAAAAGTAGTCTGAGGGGAACATTGTGGAAGAGTGCAGCAGGTATTTGCGTGATAGCAACACCACAATTTGTTAGGTTGGGTCAGATTCGGCTCATCAGCTACAAGAAGTCGACAAGGGGCTTAAGTAGGAGCCCTGGTGTGTGGTTCGACTGACAATTGCAAGCGGCTCCACTGCTTGCGAAGTCCTGTATGTGGGTGGTGGGTTGGTACGCAGTGATTTTGTTGTCTGATATGTGGATTCTTCTTCTTTGCCACCTTCCCTCCCCGCATTGCTCACGACTAGTTGGTTTGACAATGGTTAGGAGAAGGGTGGTCTTCTTCCTTCCAAGTCACTTCTAGGAACTTGCTCACGACTCTTCAATTAACGCGTTTTTTGCAACGTCTTCTTATGAAACAACACCACTGTCTTATTGATTATGCAAAGGAGTGCTTTTATTAACAAAATAAATGCAGACGGATGCCTCTTCTCTGCTTCCTCTCCTCCTCAGCCTCTTTGTGCGATCTCCTCCGTTTGTGTGCAACCCCCCTACCTCAGCCAATGTACGATCAAATAATTACCTCGACGTGCAACTCCTACTGAGCGTCGAATCAGTAGCAATAATATTCCGCCTTCAAAACATTCCAGCAGTAGAGACTGTCAGCAGGTAGACACTGCATGGAATAAGAGAGTTGCGACGGCAATCGTCCTTTTTCTCCTCCATTTGAACCCTTGTTGGTGACACAGTAAAGAAGCATGCACACTACTTCGTGACACAGTAGTTACCGCTGCTAGGAATGTTTTGTTCAGAATGCACGCCGTTTGTAAATTGGAGCCTTACCTTCTTGTAGTGGGGGTTGTGCTGATGGTAGTTTGAGTAAGCATGCATGCATGCATGTATACATTTTCATCCCACTCATCTTGGAAGTAAAAGAGGAAAAAATAATCACAATGGGAAGCAGTGCCTCTTTGACGACGTGGGAAGGGTTGGGGGCTCACGTGGTAATGCAGTGTGTTGAAAAGGTAGCACTACCGCATTCGCTATGATGGTGAAGGAAGAGGATACCGCAACTCGCACACCACACTACGCCTAAAATGGTGTTTTCTAAAGGCAATTTCACGAATTTCCGTCCGTGCAATATTTCCCAGTTAGCGAGCTCTGCACGGTCAGTGGCAACTTATCCCGCTTAAACTCTTGGGCTTAATAAAGATGTGCACCATACCTCCGTCTTTCTCTTCACAGGTCTTTACTTCCACTTCCATAGATGAGGATACCAATTCCTGCTGACTGAAAGCATACCTACTCATCCTCATCCTCATCCTCTTCCTTTTCTTTCCCTTCCTTTTTTCTTCTTCTAGTGTAGTTTACAGTCACTTGATTTGGTAGCAGTTTCCAACACCCCTCACCAAACGTGCCGACATTTAAAGACGCCGTACTTTAGAAGGGGCATAGCCCGATTTCAGTCTTCAAAATGCACGCAAGTAATGCAACAACCTAAAGTATACGCATACACACAATTCAAGAAAGACGAGGCTGTAATCCTAGCTCTCCTCAACCTCAAATACTTTTCAAACTTCACCGCACAAGTAACGACTTCGCGATGGCAATGGCTGTAGTGACCCGAGGTTTCCTCGAAAGCAAAAGGAGGCAGAATACTGGGGTAGAATATGTATACAACAAGCAGAGAAAAAAATAAGCTGCTGACATGGTCCAGAGGCCAGCTCACGCGGCTAGGGCAATGTGGCCACCTCTGTGACCCTGACCGATAACGGTAGTTCAAACATCCAAAGTACTACAATGGCACTTAAAATCAAACCAAATAACGTGGTGTAGTGCCTGACCAGATTAATTTATGAAATTGAACTAAGTATTGTATTACTGATGCGCACGATTTTGACTTACCAAGGCAGAATTTTTGTGGACTTTTTTGTTCAATTAATACATCTAGTGCCTCTTTAAAATATTGTCTGCACAGTTGAGGAGGAGAACTGGAACCCAGTACAGCAGGGGCCCATCATAAGTATACTTGCCTTCTGCAATATTTTAAAACCCTTCTCAGTGCTCACCAGTGCGTTACTTGGCTTTACAACTGACCTTTAACCCAATTTGAGGACTTTATTATTGCGTCATTATGTGCGGTAGACTTCCGAGACAAGTGTTTTCGATGCAAACCTTGCCTAGATCCACGCTTATACCTTTTATAAATGAAAAAAATGTTTCTCGTTAATGCTTTTCGTTGCTCTACATGAATGGTTTTAGGGTTTTGAATTTTTGAACTGCCCATTTGCTTAAATTTGCCCTTTGAATCACATATTTTCCTACTTCGCTTAAATCTTACTATTATGTGATGAACTAACCCAATTCTTTAGTGCATTTGACACCGCATATTTGTTATGCATCACTAGTGTGCCCTTATTTGTCACAGGTTATACATACAACTTTAATTTTCCATTTGTAAATTTATCTTTTAAGGTCGTTGGTCGTCTGGCGGCGTAGCAAAAGCCATGCTGATCGTTTGCCTGTGTACCATGACTTAAGTCTGCTGGACAAGGTAATTTGCAGTTAAAAGTTGTGCAAAATCCGTCAAGAAATTAAAGCTGCACTAAATCACAAACAAAAGTACGTTGCCCTAGGCTTTATAAATTAACTTGGAAACGAACATTAAGCTTGACGATCACCAAAACAAACGCTAAATCACTATTCAAATTGCAGAAATAGTAGCTAAGGACTCTTGCGATCTTATTTTAACGCGTTTTAAATCCAGAGTTTGCTGCTAGTTTTGTCACTTACGTTTGCCGAGAAATTCATTTTGATTACATTGTTACTTTGCAAATCTATAACTCAAAGCAAAAGCTAGGAATTTTAAATAGTTTTTTGCTTGTGCAAATGCAAAAAATTAAATGTTGATTTGTTTTATCGAACAGCATTAAAATGGTCAACTAGATTTGTGCGCGAAGTACGTGAGCAGTGTTTGTTTTGGTGGTCATTATTTTCGGTTAGTGGGACTTAATTGGCTCGAATAAGTTGGAGGGCAGTAAGTATTTGGCATTTTTTACTGTTTTTAGTTTGTTATGTGTTATTAGGTCCTTTTCGTGTCGATTGGCTTGCTATGTACGCCTACTTGCTAGAGTAAACTCGAGTGCTTCATAATGGGAATGTTAAGTCGTTTTTGTTTTCCAGCTACAAATTTCACCCACTTCCATTATTCGTCGTGCAGTGCTTTAAGTAACAAACAACATTGTTTTGGCAATTTGTCAACCAGTTAGTTTTTCGATGACTGTGGACTTTAATTAATGAGTCGTAATTTTGTTGAGAAGTGTTTTAACTTTGCTAAGTGCTTGGCGCATACTCATTATTTTTGCTAGAAAGCATTCATCATTGTCCATAACTTTGAACCGTGCATTTGTTAGGTCGGATATTGACATCGGCGTCAAAAATTTATGCTTTGCGAAAAACGGAGGCGCTGTGAGGGTGCAGTGGACACAAATCTCGACTTAGCTATCGCTTCCCAAGTAAGCGATAGCTTCCTCAGGTAAAATTGGATTGCGAATACTGTTTCTGTCTTTTCTATGCAGCAATTGATTCAGTCTGCGTCCTTATTTTTGGTTGAAACATGCTTGCATCACATTTTTGTGTGGTACAAGATGCGTTAGTTTTAGTTTCTTAGTTGCCATTACGTTCTCTGAATGTTGATTGACTTCCTTCATATGCCTACGTGCTAGTGTAAACACAAGGGTCACGTGATGTGACTGTTGGGGCGTTTGTTCCAACTGCAGTGCCTACTCACGTCCACTTTTCTTTGCAATACTTTAAGCGGGAATTTGGGGATTGTTATGGCAGTTTGTAATGGGTTCGTTCCCTAGTGACGATGGATTTGGCTTAGTGAGACAATTTTGTTGAGAAGTGTTTCAGTTCCACTGAGTACTTGGTACCTATTCATCATTTTCTTGCCAAAAGGCATTTATTATATCTGAATGCCTTTAATCCATTCCCTTTATCCGGTTACATACGAAATAGACGTTGAAGAGGTAGATTTAGCTCCTATCAAGATTTCTTCTTTTGCTAGGAATGGCGACATTATCTGTCAGCAATGAGTGCGGCTCCCGCCTTCGCTATCACTTCACACGTTCCTCGGGTAAGATTGGATTGCTGTAAGTGGATTTTTGCCGTCGATTCTGTATAGCTATAGGTTTGATTTGCGTTCTCATTTAGGGTAGAAGCAAGCTTTTATCACTCATCTGTAGATCCTTTTACATTTCATGTGGGGTAAAAGGTGCGTTGTTTTCATTACTATGATATCCGTGTTGGCGGATCACGCATACATATATGGAGGGCGTAAGACACTGGGAGACTTCATTGCCTATTGACTTGGAGATCAGGGTTATTTTTGTGCTGGTGTGATCCTTGCGAAACGTGTTGTGTGGAGGGAGGGCGTCGGTGATGGTTTAATGATGGGCTCAGCTTTGACGGCATGAGTTGGTGTCTGGGCGAGGTGGGTGTAGCAGAAGCGGAGGAAGGGGTGGCTAGTGGGAAGCATTCGCATCACTACGCGCTAATGATTGTTTTAATACCGGAAAGATGGAGGGGACGAGGAGGAGAGGTGTTACAGAGCTTTTTTAAACGTACCGTAGGTGCTTTTCTTTTCGTAAATTTGGGTGTGTGTGCATTTCTTACTGTCTACTAATTGTTTTGTTGCACGTGAATCTACGCGTATTGATATTTTCAAGGTCGTCTGGGGCTCGTTTTTAGTTCCGTAAACGTGTGTGTGTGTGTGTATAGGGATCCCTTTTTTGTTGATGAGGTTGTAGGGAGGAGATTTGACATGTTTTGGTTGGTTGTTGGATGGCAACGCTTCTTCGTGTTGGTTCTCTGTGCTGAACAATAGAGGAGATTGATTGGAGTAGGCAGGTAGGTGGGATGTTATTTGAATAAGGAAGGAATGATGTTCTGGTGGTGAATGAGGCCTCGTTTAGTGGGAGGGAAGCCGAGGAGGAGAACTTGGCTTTTCACGGTGCTAAAGTGGTCGCGGGTCCAAAGTATGACGAAAGGGAATTTTCACTTCCTCTGGCGCATTATGTGGTAGGCATGGGGACTTGAGTGAGTGGCACTAGGCGTCAGTTTTGTATGCAAGACTTGTAAGTGCAGTATTTATGTGCTGTAGTAGTCGGCCTCTGACCAACACTGGCTGCCTCGCCACCGTCTCTGCCATTGTTCGCAATGCTGACTACCTGACGCTTCTCAACGTCGTCGTCGTCGTCAATCACGGACTCATCAAGCTGCCTGTTAACAATAACACATCGTTGTCGACGGTGACAATAATTGCAAGGGGAGATCGTGGACGTAGAAGCCGATCCATGGGAAGCCACTGGGACTACACCAGGGGCCTTTTAACTCGTCGTTCTCGGCGGCGACAACTATGGTGTCAAAGCAATTATTAGAGAAGCAGTAAATGCGATTGAGAGTTCCCTGGCTTCTTTTCCTCCTCCTCAGTGTGGACTATTCCTTCACGCGGGCATAAGCAGGCAAGCAGCGGTGCGTCTGTGCGCTTGGAGGAGGGCCCAACATCATGGAAGACTGGATGGGGCGTGTGTGGTTGCCAGGAGGGCGGGGGAGCGAGAGGAAAGGGAGAGGGGAACGGTACCTTGGTAAGCACTCCCCCATTGGGCAATGTATGACGTGCATGTTGAGCGAGATCTCATCATAGGCTTGCACCATTTTTGCTTGTTCCTCGTTCTTTTTTACTCTAAGGTAGTAGTCAGGTTTTGCGACCTTTACCAGTAAAGACAACAACGAAATGGTGTGAAGTGAAGCCGGTGTGAGGCTATGTTATTATGCGCCTTCAGACCATGCATTGGTTTTTCACGACGTCCACATTTGTGAGCTTTGTGTGGGGTGACTTATTGCTAAAGTGCGGTTGATAATTTGCAGGGGAAGGTGGGGGAGGAACCAAAGATGCCCTGCGATATAATGCGTACTTACTTCTGCCCATTAAACATTTACAGTTAATGCCATGTGGAAACGTTCTAACACTTATCGGTTGTTTTTTCCACATCGCACTGCTAGGTTTATAGCCATTGATCGCTTAACATTGTACCTGTGACTCTGCAAGGGTGCACCACTGATCAGATGCAGAAATGAAATTTGAACTTTAATGATTGGAAGAAAGGCATTCAATATGGCCAGTAAGGCAGGATTTGTGCAATGATTTTTTTTGAAATGAAACTTTGAGAGGCGAAGAGGCAGCCATCGCACACCTAGTGATGAAAGTTTTGTCGAAATCCCTGAGAAGGGAAAGGGGAGATAGTGACCCGAGCAACCCAAGTTCGCAATAAAGTCCGTTAGCTGTGACCCATCTGTCCAAAGGATTTTGAGGCAGAAGACGAGGAGACAAATGGGAAGCGCGCTACATCTCTACCCATTGTGTAATGACCGTGTCGACAGAGGCCACCGTTTCACTACCCATAAGGACTGTATTGATGCTCTGTCATCTAAGTTAATAAGTTTATAACAAAATAACTAGTATGCTTGAGGACAACGATTCAATTCTCACATGTGGTGCATAATGTTCTGATATCCTTTTCCAGAATAAATGCAGCTTTTTATAATCGGATGCAGTTTTTGTAGTTGTATATAAATTGCCAACTAATCAATTTTTGAATATGAACTGCATTTTGTTTGCATACACTCGCAAAGACAAATTTTAACAGGTGTTCAAAGGCCAAGCTTGATGGTGTATTTTGTGCATTTTCAAAAATTCTTGAGATTGGAAGATATTTGCTCGACAGTGGTCCTTCAAGTTTGGCAGTTTCAATGTCATCGGTCGTGTTTGGTATGTTGTCTTACGATGTGGCGGGCACGTTGTGTGTTTCAATTGCGGCACTATTTTGGCCGGATAAGCTTTACTAGTTCAGGAAGGAAAGAAACTGTTTCATTTAAGACTTCACATGAGGTCAATGATGGTCCGAGCCTTAGGGGTGACAAGAATGTACTTGTCTGTGGTGACGCATCTAATGTGCTGCAAGGGATTGCTGAAAAAATGCCGAATTTGAAGTTGGAGTTCTCTGCTGCTCTCTATTGCTGTCTAGAAGTTGGTGTGATCTGCGCTGCGTCTCAACGGAATCGTCGTATATCCTTTTCCGAAGTCAACAAATGCAATCTGACGGCTACATTTCCCAAATTGATACGATAACCATACCGGTCGAATTTGTCGTGTTGATTGGACGCAGATATGGCTGCAGTGCCCCTACGAAAGGGTAGTAGTTGAATATTTTCTTCTCCACTATAACTTCAGTAGACGCGATCCGAACAAACCTAGGCCAAAGTCGTAAAGATTGTGCTGCGACTGCGGCGTCGGCGTGCAGCCCACTCTATCGTTACACAGCGTATCAATCCGCCGTCTTGATTGGCGTTGTTTCTTTAAGTCTCAGTTTGTTCCTGCAGATTTGAGGATGCTCCCCGAATGGAGTATTTGGTGGCGCTGGCGATAGGTGGATGGAAACATCGAATTTTATCGCGCAGAATGGGGACTACTGAACAAAAGAAGCAGCACATCAGCCATGTTTCCTTCAAGTCTGCAAAGGACGGGTATTTCTTTGAGGCTGTATCACCGTCGAAAGGCGTTTTTACAAGCAGCATTCGCTGATGGAATTATGTTGAAACTGTTGGAGGACTGCGAAGTAGGGTGCAAGTGGTGCCGCGTCGTGACCCCTGTGCTGTGGAGTGGTAGGCGAAAGGACCATGTAAACGAGTGTGATGGCTATGGATGCATGGAGGAAGTGACTCGTCGATTGTTAGGTACGTATAAATGCACGTTTATTTATATTTGTGACGTCTCTATTTATGCATACCATTTGCTTTTTATGCACTTTGATGAGGTGTAACGCCTTAGTGCGAGATTTAGTCCTTTACATCGGCCACAGTCACTGTGTATTTCATGGGAATCCAACGCTGGTTTAGGAGTAACCGTGTCTCTTCTTTCCCATTTTCTACTTGTTCCACTTGTTCGTTGTCATCATTTGTTTGGGTGCCTTAACCCAGCAGCGGTATGCTTTAATTGTTGACAGTTCTATCTTTTGTGCTCATTGACATCTGGTCATGCCATTAGCAGCATTTATCCATTTCGCGCATCTTGTTATCGCTTTTCGCTTAGAATAGTAGATGGCATACGTTCGTCCATTAATCTCATTTTGTTATAACCTAACCGTGAAAGGTCGCGCTTAGCGGGTTTGAATAAATATGCATGTACTTTTTGAGCGTTTTGATTGGAACAAGTTATTAGTGTTCACTACAAAGCATGTTGAACTCGCAGTTACCATATTGAGTGTACTGGATGCTGGCGGGTGGGGTACGGCAATTCGCTTCATAACAGATTAGTGTTTTCTGCCAGTCAGAACAGTAAAATGGGCACTACGCGCATTTACATGAAGTGAGTAGATTCCAATGTACCTGTGGTTAGAAAGCTTGCTGCTGCTTTACTTCTTATTGTTTTGTGGAGTTGAGGAGGACCGTCTCGTAATTTAATGCCCATTTTTACGCGCGCTCAAATTTTACTGAATGTCAAGCAATTTCGTCGGCTCCTGCTGATGTTGTTTGTAAATGAGAAGGAGAGCAGGAAAGAGGACACGAGTTTGACTGTTTAGTGTTCCTCGTGTAAACCATGGAACTGTGCACATTTGTCATTGCCAAAAGAAGCATCTCGAGATGCCTGCATCCGAAACACTTATGGATGGAATAGTTATTAGAAGCGCATTGTCACGGTAATGACTTGGAAGGCAACCCACTGATTACCCCGGTTTGCTCACTCCTGCTGTAGCGGTGCACTAGGTCCGGTGTGGTCTTCGCCACCCTTGTGTTAGTCGTGATAGTAAGCAGCTTTGGCCTTAGCTGTTTTTCCCTTGAGGCCGATAGTTGGCTGACGGATCGCGGACACAGGCAAAATTGCAGGTTTGGCGTCTCCTTTAAGTTATTTAGATTGGTATTCTTTAACGGCCAATGGTTGGTGGGCGTCTCCCAAGACAGAGGCAAACATGGATCGGCAAGCTTTAGGCTTCGCCTTTTTGGTTACTCACGCTCTTTTCACTTATCTGTTAATAGGATTATTTGGTTGGTAGAGGTTTGGGTAGATAGACAGGCGAAGGTGAGGCGATCTACTTAATTCGTTGTCTATGGGCATATCCGCGAAGTTATCTTCACCAGCTATACTTCAAGGGTCTGAGGTGTGGCGTTGGAACGTTCATACAGTCCTGCCTGATGTGAGTGGTCGTGCCGCCTCATGTGCATTAGAACATTTGACTGTCGGAGGTGCTAAAACTAACACCTCTCTGACGCCCTCACGACGCATTTTTTCTGGGTGCATTGCTTCATCTTGATTGCATTATTGCCGCTAACAGTGCTTAGGATGGAGGTTGCTTCGCCGTGTTAGCTGTCTTGTTTACGTTCAATACTTTTTTCCATCATTTTAAGCACATGCGCACACATGGCAGGTCTATTGTGCATACTGTTGATTGACTGAGTGTTGTCATGCGTGTGTCCGATGCAATGGAGCTGTAGGTGCACTGGGTAGTTTGGGGGGGAAGGGGGAAGGGGGATGTCACCGGAATCGACATGCCCAAGGCATAGGGGCAAGTGGTGCACACGGGCCTCGAACCCTTTAATGCGACGCAGACATGGACAAAGGCCCGGTGTGGTCTAGTTTGCACCCTAGTTCTGCGCCATTATTTGGCTTTGTGTCTGTCGCACGAGTGCTTTTTTTGCGGTGCGCCGCCTTTCCTGTGGTATATGTATAGCGGTGATGAGAACCTGGATGGGACAGTCGTTGCAAGTAGCGTCTTGTCCCCGTCTTCCTTCTAATCACGGTATCCTTTTCTTCCATCACACCTATTATGAGTGTTGTTTCGAGACGATTACTTTGCGAATTATTTTATTATTTATTTGCGTCGCTGTTCCTTTTTGTTCACTTGTTCGGTCATTTGGGGCGGTAAAGCTAGTGTCGACTGTCCAATGACTTTTTACGTCATTGCGTTTATCTCAATCTCTTCATCCGCCGACCCACCCACATACCCGCCTATATGTTGATTTTTTCGACTACCCATCTGTTTGCCCGGCCCTTTCTCGACCTGCAAAACGTGTGGCGGTGAATTTGGGCTGCATGCGGTAGGCATATGAGACTGACCGAGACGGACCTGTGGCCAATGAAAAGCTATGTTGGAATGCACCTTAGTCAAGCGAATGTAAAGCTACTGGGGGAGCTGCAAACACCAATTTACGCTGGTAGATCACTCAGTTTGTCGATTAAAAGTAAGGGAGGTGGGCAGGTGCCAAGTACTGTGGCTGCAAGAATGCAGGTGCCGCCGAAGGTGATGCATTAATGCTGAAAGGTTAGCTAGGCTGCACTAGGCACCCATGGACGTCGAGGTGAAGTGGGCCATGTTAGCACAGAGCTGTGCCGATGGTTTTTCGTGTGGCCCTGAATCCATTTTCCTACAAAGCGCGTGGAATGGCTACTCTAACGAGTAAGTGTATTATCTGTTGCACAAGACTTGGCCTTCAAGTAGGGGATTGCTCAAGACGCATGCAATGGAGTTGCGTGCCTCAACGCCGATCCAGGCTCATCCACATGGACACGGGATCCATAACCGGGTATCAATATTGCCAGTCTGCATCTCTCCTAGGGGTCGCATTATTAACCGGTCAGTGTCGATCCACAGGGTTGCAGGACTCAATCAGGGACCATTTCGTCGAACCGTGTCCATCCCAATAGGCATGCGACACATCATCAAGTGCTTGACGCGTAGTGTTCTTACAATCGATCTCTGCGTTATTGCTTCTTCCCACTGTGTCACCGTTCTTGATTTTTGTTGGTAGGAATGAAGTTACTCCTTTCTTTTAGCATGGGAAGCTCTCTTATTGTAGTTGGAATGATTAACGATTCAATTGTGCTGTTTTCTGTATTTTTTCATAGATTTTCTATTTAACCATGCTTAGCGCTTTGCGAGGTTTCGGTTAAGTAGTGTCTTCTTTAGGTAATTTTGAGGATGTCGATTGAAAGCCAACAATTCCTTATTCCCGTTATCCGGATGGTACTACCTTTTTGCTAATTCTCTCCATTTTCGCAGTTTTCTCGTAAAACCTAATGCTTTTGAAAAGTAGTTAAAAGGCGATTGTTTAGCAAGGTGAAGTCTCTTTTGCCTTTTGTTTGCTTGCGAAGAGTAGACAATAATCCATTCACAGACTCGTGGTAGAACGACAGGGCTTTTGTGTCTCAAATTCAACTGTCGTGTGTAAAGTTAAGTAGGTTGACTTCATTTATGAAATTGTAAGTTGCGGTGAATCTACCAGACCGCCTTCTTGCGTTGTTTGATTTGATTACTGTGAATTTTCTTTGTTCGTCTGTAATTTTACCTTTCTGAGAATATGCAAAAAAACAAGGCATTTTATTTCTGCGATTTGTTTCGGCAAGCACTTTTAGCGTAGCTTCCTTTTTTCCGTCCCCAAGCTTGCAATTAACTCATTATTAGGTTCAAATTTTCCTTTTTATCTCCTTTTTTGCTTTTAACATCCGAAATTAAGTATTTTCTGGCGATTCAGACTTACGTTCTGTTGTGAATTCGTTTTTTTTCTGTGCTACCTTTGCCCTGAGCCTATAATTTCTTGCCATTCTTAAAGGGAGGATTTTTTCGAGTAGATCTTATATGTATTATTTGTGATAGCTGTTCCTTGTCCAATTCCCTGGGCGACTCTTCGATTAGTACTGTTTTTTCCCATAGTGATCCCTGCAATTTTCACTCCCATTTTTAACTTCGCCCTAGGTCATAGACAGATTTAGCGTGTGTAGTATTTTTTACAACCTATGAATCCAGCGCTTGTCTTCATGCGGTAAGACGAGTGCTTGTGGTCTGCATCTCATTGGCGCAAACCATTTGGAAATGTTTGATCCTAATTGCAGTCCAGCTGACGATGACGACGACGACGACCAGACCGCAGCACGTGTGTAGCATGGTGTACAGAAGGGACAGATTCATGGCTATCGTATCACTTCTGCTTTTTACACATTCCGAGTGTGATGTCCTTTTGGGTGGATGCAAGATAGGAGGAGATGCTTTAATAGCAGGCGCACCTGAAGGCATTGAGTACTTTCGGGATATCCACTGGCTGATAGACGTCTACACCTTTCAAGTGTCTAATTGCTGACTAGGTTAACGCCTCCTGCTGGTGCGGGTATCAAAGATTGTAGACGCCTCCTTTCACAAGATACTTTCTCGATCACCGTACCTTGGTATTCACAGGCACTGACGCTGGTCTGTACTATTCTTGATAAATGATGACTATTCCTTGTATAGCGTGACCTATCCCTTACTGTTTCGCGTGATACCGCTGCGTTATGAATGCTCATGGGAATTTAAAGCCAGCACCTCTGTTTCGGGCATTATTTCCTTCTTACTTATCGAGGCTTTTCCAAATCCATGCCTGCTGTTTTCGTTTCGCAGGTTCAAATGTCGGTTGGGTGTGAACCAAATGCAGGCGGGAGGTCCGCTGTCCAAAGCGGATTATAATGTAATTTGTCGGTGTGGAAACACCGCTATCATCGTGAGGACCATATAGACCGCGCATCAAGAGGTAAAGGAGACACTGGAATGATTTGATGTATCTTCTGGCAGCACTTTAATGTGGGACAGCACAAAACCCTGCAGATCCTGAGTCACTGTTCCTGACGCCTACATCCCCCTCCCCAAGTTGTGATAATGTCTCCACAGTGTTGTGTATTCCTGTTCATTTTCCATCGTTAGCAAATTTAAAAAATGTTACTCATTTGTATGTGTTTCTTCGCAAACAAAAGAACATGGGTGTTGAGTGAGTTTGCACAGGTGATGATAAGTTTGCTTGTTGATCGGCGTGTCTGGGGTGTGAGGTGAGGTGGTCCACTGTGATATGCCAGAAGAGTCTCCAGATTGTGATGGGAGTGCGGCAGCCACATTTTGCTACGACTGAATTATTAAACGAAAGTGATTGTTTAGCGCACCACTTTTGTGTTGAGGGGCGGGTGGCTCAAGCTAGGTTGTGATAAGTCTAAGTTGATTTGAATAATAAATTGTAATTACTGAGACAGATTGAGATGTCATGCTATCAAACGGCTAACGTGGTGACTTCAATTAGAACTGTTTTTATATAATTACGGGTATTTTGGGCCAATGGGCCGCCCGAAACTTCACTTGTGTCCACTTCCGTATGCCGAAGCAATTCGACGTAAGGGATCGCCACATTTTTATTGATGCTGCAAGTGCAATGAATAAATTTTACTGAATTTGGACACGCGCTTAATTAGTGATAGGTTTTATTCGAATAATGTCTATGAATCTTAGTCATTTGGTCCTGCATGTCAAATGTAATACATCATCTACCGTTTAAGACCGAAAATAAATGCACTTGAGGTTCATAATTTCTAAGACACAATTGAACTGCAGATTGTGTATTTTGTTAGGCAACACAAGTCTTTAAGCTAATCAAATCGCTCATCATCAGCGGTGACCGCTTTCCACCTCTTTGGTAAATTGGGTCCTTTGATGCACTAGAATGTCGTGATTTTGGCAGGAGAGGCATGATTTTCACTGGAGCGTGTAGCGTCTGACTGGAGCATAATTTGCTAATCATGAGTCCTCTTCCTAGCAATTCATGATTAGAATTCTGCCTTTGGCGTCACTTCGCATACAACTCAGGTAAGAATAAATTCCATTTTATGATTCCTTACCATACTTGTTATGCATAAACTAACAACAGCTACTTACTAGACAGTTGCTTTGCTTTTATTCCCAAGACATTAGCTGTTAATGCGCAGTGAAATCGCTTCATACAAATATCTATGGCACGCATATCTGTAAACTGCGTTAAAATCTTAGTCAATTTAAGTTATTTAATAGCTTTAGGGTTGTGGCTAGAAGCCTTCAAACAAGGCGAGGAAAGGATTTATTTACGAATGAGCCGCTCACCGCGTTCGACCGCCATTGGAGAGGTCAGAATGCTATCACATTTGTACTGGTAGCCTTGATCAATGTAAGCATAAGGCATAACATGGGTGAAAAGCGCCAAATTAGCCCAAGTGCTCTGAGCTTTAAGTATTCCTCACATTGGTCTTAAAGTGGTTCCAATAAGGCCCCGGTAGTTATCTTGTGTGGTGCCAAAAACGTAGGTCTCCTCTGATACTGTAACATTCGGTGCCATGCGGCTCCACCAAGAGTGCGCATTAACAAACAGCCAGGGTGAATGGATATTGCACTTCCGCTTAATTGGTTCATCCCAATCTAACGTTAATTAGGATTAGGTCCCAAATGTTGGGTTACTTGCGTCTCAGCGAAGTACAGTTCGATTGTAAGACATTTAATGCTTAGAAATGAACACAATTTAATGCGAATGATTTTAATACGTAAACTAGGATAGCTTAAGCACATAGCTAGGATGCACTTTCTTGGTTTTCCACCTACAGTTATTCAATCTTGTACTCAGCTGTTTCTTTCGTCGCTGGTAGCTGCGATGTTCCTCAAGTTATGCAGCAAAAATTAGACCTGGCCGACAGTTAAGTGGACTATTTTGGCGAAGGAAGCCAAAATAACTCAAGCATATAGAGCTGTGTTATCTTCTGTTAATTTAGATCCAGAATCGTTCAGAATTACAATCTAGCAGCTTAAACCATTTAGTAGTTACTTGCGACAATTCTCCCATCAAATTGTTAAAAGTAAGGTTTGGCCGATGATGAGAGCGCCTAGTTTGACACAGATAATTGATAACCCACACTGAAACAGTCGGGTACCTCTGCGACCAAAAATGTTCCAAATTGAAAGTTATGAGCCCATTTTATTCTGTAACTGCTTCCAACAAGTGTATAGAGCAAAACTCTTCTCTCCCTTTTGGTTCAGAACCGGTCAGAACTGAAACTCAGCATTCTGCTTCCCTCTTTAGTTGTTTGCGGCAGTTCTTGTTCACAAATTAGTTAGTTATGGCTCGTCTGTTGTTATGTAGGGATTCTGTTTTGGCAAAGAAAGTTACAGCAGTTCTCGTTTTAAACTCGGACACCGCAGGTGTGGCTGATGTGTAGCTTGTCGATCAAAACAAGGAAAGCTGGGACACTACGACTCCAGAGATGCGTTCTCTTTTATCTGCTTTGGTAGAGAGTTGCTCATTATCAAGACATGGCAGCTTGCTTTCTTTCTTCGTTATAAAATCTAGGCAATGTAGGTGTAACCAAAACACAAATTGTCTATATTGGTAAAGAGAGTTGAGAGAATACGAAAACAAAAGGAAATGTGCAAATAAAAAGAGAATTGTGCTCCCATGGCAAAGATAAAGTGGTTCGGATTTGAGCAGCGACGATGCGGATGTGTGAGAATATGGAACAGCGAAAGTAAAGTCGATTAGATTATATCAGGCAGTGCTGTTTTAAGAATAGATTGTTTGATAGAGTAGGAAGATATTCCATGCTTCTTAAACACTTGTCTTCCTTTCTCCTCAATAGTATCATACAGGCAATTTGCTCTTTCCATACATGTTCCTGCTTCCTCTTCCTTCTTACCCACGATCCATCCGTGTGCTACTCTCATCTCTCATTTCATTTCCGCGCGTCGTTTCAATATTGTCGTATCTGGTATCCAGCGTAAATCACATAGGAAAAAGACTATGATTAGTCTCTTCTAGTGTGTCATTCGAAAAAGTTAAATGTTTTTCACTAAGTCAGTTCCTTTATATTTTACTCACTCACATAGCTAGATGAGTGGATGAATGAATCAGTGTAGAAAAGGATGGGAGAAAGTAAGGAAGAAATGATGAACACTGCACCGCAGGTCCATACGCACGACTTCTTATCTCTATGCCTCAATTTTTACCATTCCTTTGTCTCTTTCTGCTTAAAATCCTTATTACTTTGCCCCTATCAATGGCGAATGGACCGCCATTGCCTTTCTCATCAGAAAAGCCTTTTTGTTAACCCAATAGCAATATTTAGGGGTAAATTGCCGATTCCTTAAACCGAATTTCAACCGTGCACTACGCTTGCTGTGCTGCACTTACATTTCACGTCTCAAATCCTAAAATAAGCAGCAGTATAAGGAGAACTGCCGGTGCGCAACAACTTGCTCAATATTCATGTCCCACAGCGGAAGAACTGTAGCGCAGTAAGCACGTCTAGGCTTGTCTAAACCATACTGAGTCAGAATAGGCAAGATTAGCGACCTAGGCTGGATTATGACGAGCTCGAGTAAGGCGCCTTATACGTTGCTATTTAAAATGACCCGCCTAATCAACTCGACACAACTCATTTCATTGAGAGTCGATGTGTTCACAATGAATCGCGCAGACGTCAGAGATCAAGGCACGCAGACTAGAGGTAGACCTGATGCTCTTGTCTATGCCTCCTCTCTCATGTGTCACCCCAACGCATCTTCGGTGAGTGTCGCCTCTTTCGCATGCTGTGCTCTATGCACTTACAGGTATTGCGTCTTACCTAATGTCATAGCGTCTGTGCTCCTCGCATAAAGTATATGCCGATAAGAGGAGCGAACAATTCCTACAATTTAGCTTCTTACCTTATTTTTCCACTTTCGTGTTACTAGAACATCTCGCCTCTCTGCCTCCTTTGAGCTTCTCTCACCTTCCCTTCCGACCTCACCATCTGCCGGTGCCCTCTTTGCAGGTTCCCTTTCATCTCTCCACTAGTCCCAATCTTGATTGCGATATGAGTAAACAATGTGCAGATTTTCGTTTAGATCAGACTTGCACGAGTTAGACTGGACCTGAATCAATCACGCTCCGCCCGAGATTACCATCAAATCTCCATTTCTATCTTTCTTTCTGTCGCTTTAGTTTGCACCACACTACTTCGCCTCAATTCCATCTCCTACTTCTGCTCCTTCACTTAGCCTTTGAGGAGCAAAGGTGAGCTCGTTGCTCCAACTTCTTACTTTGTAATGTGCAAGCTGCTCGAATTCCTACCTGCTCACCTCACTGTCCACTCCTTATATTCTTATTGTAAAGAATTTCTTTGCCTGGTTATCCACTCCAGACCGCCTTCCTTATTTTCCCCATGTATCTACGCCTTTGTCCGTTTGCCTAAGTTCGTGTATGCTGTATTGTTTACCTTTAATTCCGTCGTTTGGGTAGTCGCTTGAGTTGATGTCTCACAAAAACAGCTGGATCAAATCGACACTTTCGGCCTGGGCGCGATATAATCTCTTTTTGTCGTCTGTTCGATGGCTAGTTCTTTGGACATTCTATCTCAACTCCACACTTTGCTAGCATTCTACCAGCTTTCCACCAACTGACTTTACTACATCTAATTGCTTTTTCCTTCCTGTAACTCTTTACGTCCGCTTATTTCAGACTGAAGTTTACACGGCACATAAACATGGCAAAACTCATATACCATGTGTAGAAAATTAGTCTCCTGCAGGGCGCAATGCGTTTGAGTGTATAGAGTGCAGTTAGGCGACAAAGGAAACAGTCTCCGAAGATGCGTTGGAGTAGGACATGAGAAAGAAGGCGCAGACAAGAGAGTCTTTGCCATTTCAAGTGTCCTTTGACCTCAACTCACATGGCATGCAGTTGTATCGAGTTTATTAAGCAGGCCAAATTAAAATGCTAAGGCGGACTTGAATTTAATGCATAAGACGCCTGTAAGGATGGGGTATGCTCGATAGATGAGAGTTTAACGACCCGCCCCTAGCTATTGCTATTGAGCTAACAAAGGGGCATTTCTGATGCGTACTCCTACTTCTGTGCTTGGAATAATTGTTGTTTCGCATTAAGAAAGGCAATTGTGGTCTAGGCGTTTTTCGGCAGAAGTTAGTTAACATGAATTTTTTAGCTGAATGAGACAAGGAATGATTGAGGTAGATGCGAAGAGATGAGAAGTCGCTGGAATCGAAGGAGTAAGAGTGGAGATGGACAGAAGAGGGTTGGAAATGGTCGCTGCGGGATGAATTTCCACATTGCTCTGGTGTAGCCTTCTTTACTGCTTTCTATATTTCTACCATCTATTTTTATGAATTGATTCAGTCGCTTACTCATCTGGACGCGTGTCTAGGCAAAATTTGAAGATTTCGTCCCAATGACACCTGAACTGCCTAGTCATAGCTCCCTTTCCATGTGATTATGCTGGATATCGAATGTGAAAATATTGAAATGACGCATGCAAGTGGATTCCGGGAGTAGAAGGTAGCACAGGTAGAGGAAGGGGTGTTAGCACCAAAATTCATCCCATTTCTATGATAGCTATCTGCTTTCTCCCTTTCATCGTCTCTAAAATTAAGGATTGAAAGGCTTGGAGTGATGAGAAAATGGAGAGGGTTGCGACGGAAGTAAAGGATACAAATACAGCTAGGGGCAAGAATGAAACGAGGCAGGAGAGAAGCACTGACGAATACTGAATGGCATGAACGGCAAGGCGGTAAAGCAGGATGAAAAAATGTAGGCATGCAACACGTAGAACAGCATGTCTGACGGTTTGTCGTGTGGTGACACAAGTTAAACCTGACACGTGCAAATCGATTGCAACACGTGCCGTGTGGTGTCACTCAGTGCCGTCTAGGTGTGGACCCTTGACAGAACTACTAAGAGGTGGTTTTGAGGGAGCTGGCGCCACTCACTTCTGTGCTTTCGTGGCTTGACCGACTTACGTGCATCGTATTGCATGCAAAGGAGGAGAAAGAGAATGAGAAGAACCACCGATGCTAATGTGCTTTGACTTAAATGCGCTGCCTCGTTGTGACTGCATGTCCTCGGCTTTCCTTGAGAGGATGCCCGTTATGCATTGGCAACTCACCCTTTGCGATTACTATGGCTCGAGCGAAGGTGCGTTTCTGCCGATCACTCTAATTCCATACCAAGATCCATTGTTGCCTTGCACCAGGGAGTACAATGGTGGCGAGCAAACATTACCAACCTGGGCGAAGCAACGAAGGAATGATTGGGTACGAGGCGAAAGTGAGAGGTTTACGGAGGGTAAGTAGAGAAAAGGTTGGGAAAGTTCAAAATGGGGTATCTCTGCATGGTGCCAGGGCACTGAATTTCCTATTTTATTTTCTTTCCGTATGTTCTTAAATTTCTCCATTGGCCCAATTTCCTAGCCAAGTATTCAAGTGAAGCATACAGAAATCAATTTTGTGGAAGAAATATGAATTCCTATCAAACGCTACACATATTTCTTCCCTGATTAGTGAAACGCACAAAGATATCAGTTGTGACAAAATGAGGATAGGGAGAAGGAAGGGAAGATAAAGCAGGGGAGGAGGGGGAGATGGTGGCATAATTTATCCATAATTTTTATGCTTTTAATCTCTTCTGGTCTTTTGATGTTAAAACGGTGAAGTGTGCGATTGGGGACATCAGAGAGACAAGACATTTTCCTAGCGCCAAAGTGGGAAAATGAAGGTAAGAAGCTGAATTGTAGAGAATGCTCACTCTCATTTCCCGTATGTACTTTATGCGAGGAGCACAAACGGTATGACACTGGGTAGGACGCAGTAGATGTGAGTGTATAGAGCGCAGTAGGTGCCAAAGGACACAATCTCCAAAGATGCGTTAGAGTGGCAAACGTGAAAGGAAGCGTGGATAAGAGAGCTCTTTCCATTCATTTCCAAGACGTCATCAGGTCTGCTTGCCTTGATCCCTAATGTCTGCGCGATAGAAAGAGAACACCTCAATTCTCATTGAAATGAGTTTTGCCGAGTTCGTTTAGGTGAGTCAATTTAAACGGCAACGTATAAGTCGCCTTACTTGAGATTGTCATAATCTAGCCGAAGTTGCTAGCCTTGCCTTTTCTGACCCAGTCCAAATTAGTCAAGACTAGACTTGTTTACTGCGCTACAGTTCTTCCGCAGCGGAACATGAATATTGAACAAGTTGTTGTACACCAGAAGGTCTACCAATGCCGCTGCTTGTTTTGGAATTTGAGCGGTGAGAAGTCACATATCTTCTACTATGTCAAGTAATTTTTATGTTATTTATTTGACTCCAAGAATTTCATGCTTAACGACATAATGTGCTGCAGAACCATTGATGATCCAAGGATAGGCAAAATTCTAAAAGAGGATTTGCATTACAAGTGAACGCAAACTTCCTTTTGAATGAAAGCTAGGAGGAAAGTTTACCTAGCTTTACGTGGCGTACCTTTTAATGTCTAGCATCTGAACTGAGCGGCATTATTGCCCGCTGACTATCGCAGCAGCCCTGCGTAGATTAGAAGGATTTATATGTAAAGGAATTAGTCTTTGCCTTGTATTGGTCCAAAGGTTAAGAATTTGTATGGTGTAATTTGCATCCAGCTAGATGCCCAATCAATTTTGCGTTGGAATTTCTACTTACTAGGCCAAACAAATGCCTAAGCGCTTCCTTAAAAGCATTAAGGAATAATTGAATAGAAAAGCAAGAGTCCGTACATTTGAAAGTGTCAAATTGCAGGAACAACGGACAACGGAATAGGCGCAGGTTGCACTAATGTTTATGCGAAAGCATATGCCTAAACGATTGCCCAAGGAAGGTGGCAGAAGATAGCACGTTAAACGGAATCGAAGCGTAACCAAGCAGAGCCTACACCGAGGGTGATTCCTAAGACATCTGACATTTTTAAGAAGTTCGACTGGCAGATCCCTGCGATTCATGTGCTTCCCGCAATATCAACAAACTAAAGCAAGTTTCGCAAAGGCGAATCCGTTGTCGTAGGACCATTAAAATTGAGCGAGCTCAACTGATTTTACCTTAGTGATAATCGCTCTTCTAAAAATGCTTTAAGGCAATAAATGAACTCATTTGGGACTTACGAAGCTCATCTGCTTGGGGGGATTTTTATCCCATTTGATTGTGCAGCTTGCTCCAAGCATCTGCAAGGCAAGGGCATGACCGGCAAAATTAGTCATCAAGAATTGAGTCTTACAAATGGAGGGAAACGTACAAGGACGGCTTAAGTGGATGTGGTCTCTCAGTGTCTCCCATGCTGGACAGTCCCCATGACATTACATGCAGTAGTAGCGTGCATCAGATGACTCCTTATTTTGACCTGCAGCATATCACAACAAGGTATGAATTCTGGAGAAGCTCGTATGCCCATTGAAGCATGCTTATGCAATAATATATTTTTAGCCAACTGGACTAAAGCATCTACAAACTCACCGGTGTGCGCTTCCATGTAGTGCTGCATGAGTGATTCAAAATCCTCGAATTGCTGGGGATGCACAAAGCACACGTTGTGCTGCAAAGCTTGGAAAGTGTTTAAATGAACTCGCGCATCCTTGTCAGCGAACGTGTTACTGTAGTGCGAGTGTAATGAGGACAATGTTTAGATTTACCTACTTATTTGATATATGAGCACCTCCCCAGTCGACACCTCCGTCCTTAAGCAATCCAGACAGCATGCTGGCAAACACTCTAAATTATGTTTAAATTGATGGAGGTAGTGTTGAGTGAATCATCGAAAGGCGCACTGGTGGTGCAGCAAGTTGATGGATGCAAACCACTCATTCTCCTGATTTGCCTGCTCAATTACACAGGTTATCGAGTTGTCCCTGAATTCTAAGTAATGCTTGTGCATCAATACACGCCTTGAAAAGGGGGGTGGGACTTACCGTGATGCACACTTGCCATGTGTGCTCCGTATGGGATGGGGTTAGCTTGTATCCTAAGGCATTTTGCACACATGAAGGTTTCCTTTGAGGCTGAGCTGGGTAATATATTGGAAGTGCTGAAACACGTGCGCTGTAGTTAGTGCTAAACGAATGAACACTGCTGAACATGTGGCTTGCCCCCAGCATGAATCCTATACTTTCACACATTCTTTAAAAACCTTATTTTGCAACCCATACGTAGCGTGCCGAGAATTTATTTAAGGCATAAGAGGGCATAATACTAGTGCTGCCAGCATGGCCCGAAGTCAGCCCATCTTACAATCAATGGAGAAACGCTGGGTAGATTAAGAATTGACGCCTCAGTAAAAATGGAAACTATTGGCCATTATAAGAATGGCCGGTGTGCGTCGAATTTTTCGATCCGCACCCTGACACTCTAAATATTGACTAATTTTAAGGCAATATTCCGGGAATTTTGCCCCAATGAAAATAACCACTTAAGTGCAATTAAAACCGTGTAACTAGGACCTCTCATGGAAGTGTTTGGCGTAATCAAGTACAGTTGATGGTCTCTATTTTGGTTCCCATGCGACACTTCATGTTAAGGCTAGAACCATCTACCTGCCATCAATCCAATGGGGTGACATAGTAGAGATTTTGCAAAATCGTGCTTTTTACCTTGGTAGCGTTACTACACAATAAGGCATATAATTGACTGGTAATACTGCTTCTAATAGAATCTCTCCCCACAATGTCAATGCGAGTTTTGTTTTCGTGCAGTTTCTACACATGTATATATTTATGCGTTTGTTATAAGTCACATCCTACGATTCTAATTGCTAGGGATTAATATGGGTTACAGCACCCTACCCAGATTTACTCCGTATCATATTTTGCCTGTCTTTTCAATGTGCTTACAGGGTGACCTGTTAATGTGCCAAGAATTTGGCTGCACGGCGAAATGAGTAGTGTGTCTTGATCGACCCTGTAGCCGCATAAAGGTTTGAAGACGTGTCCCAGCCCTTGAATTCCAGTGGGTTCATGCATGAATGCACCATTTATCATTCCATCAACATCAAGTGCTCATTCAATCATTCAGTCTGCCAAAACCATTAAGCAGGAGTTCTCCAGAGCTTTTACAGCTTCAACTCCACTTCAAGCACAAATTCGAGTGATTGCAGTAAGTCAGTGTCAAGTGCATTGCACAAATGCCCACAGATAACTCTTTACTGTATGCGCAGTGGCATACGGTAGTGGCTTGAGCCTTTACAGTTACGCTGCAGAGAGTGAGAAATGTTTGAATGTGCTTGTAAAGTGGTGTCTGCACACCGGTCAGGGGAAGGCCTACATGGCATTAGCTACACTGTCTAATCTGTCACGGAATTGGCCAGCCCTACTTCCGGACGCTTTTGCCTCCACACTACCTATCTTCGTCCCACTCTCCATTGTGCACCGCTTCACCGTTGTGTGCTTTATCCATTTCTCCTCACTGCATCCACTGAAACCACTTACCACTCAGTAGTCGTCGCCATTCAGACTGAGATTCGTAGAGCTGGCGCTCAGTCATGTCGCCTTAGGAAGGATAAGGTTTCACATCAGTATGATTGGCAAATGAGTTTAACGAATATTTGATGTGTTTCGGTGGTGCTAAGTTAGTGACAATGCACCACTTTGTGGTGGTCATTGCATCTAGTTTGAGGCTTGTTAAGGGCTGCGTGAATTGTAGCCGAATCGCGTTAGATCGCAGTTCGTACCATGATCATGCACAATTCGAAATGGATTCCTAGTTGCAATGCCAGTCGTGCTGTTTACTAAGTCGTACATCCTACCTCCTACGGCGTAACTAGCGACATAATTTGTTTTTACTGCAAAGAAATGAGTAGAGTGCGTGAATGACTCGAACTAGTTGTCATGACGGAGCTCTCCAACTGTCGCTTGAAGTAGATGAATGGGAATGAGTAGGTGGGTGGGTGAGTGGGTGAGTGGACTGATGGGTGAAAGGACAGTAAGTTGACTGGGATCTACTCTTCGCAATCCTGACGTCACTTGCTATTGCTTTCAACTATGCTTAGAGTGGGCAAAAGCATGCATGCACAAACTGCCACATTCCCACATGCATAAAAAGAGGATCTGCCTCACGAATATTCAGTCTACAACGCAATCATAACCACTCGGCTACATTACTACTTGCGTGCGACTACTGTGCATGCATGTTGGCAAGGCAGAAGCATTTGCATCACTATCAATCTGATGTGTTGAACCGGTAGTCGATTATTCTTCATCAAAGACGCACTCTTTCATGTAACACTCAAACCAATTGTTTACTTACCTGGACTTTGGCGCACTAAGCTTTCTGTTGACGGATTAGTGCATTTGTAAATGATGACAGCAATTCAGAGAACGAGATTGCATCAGGATGTTAACAAAATCACTGCTCGAAGGAGGTATGCAGCAGTATCTGCACGATTGATTTGTGTTCTATGAGCAAAGGCAACAAAACGTCTTTCTTACAAAGATTTGTAGATCACCGGAAATCGGTTGCTCTCTTGCCACTGGTAACATTTTCCTAAATATTGGGACTATGCAAAAGGCCCATAAGTCATCTCCTTCACTTTAATTGACCATCCGCGATTCGAGTGCTACATCCGACTGCCATTCGGAATCGCATGTTATTCAGGCCGAATTATGCCGGTGTTAAGCAGATGAGTTAAGAGGTGGGGGAATAGAACACTAACTGATCATTGAAGTTGGCAGGAAGGCGATATGATCATTTAAATGCTCACATTTTTGGGATTAGATCTTACCATGGACTAAATAGCTAAAACGACGACAGGCGCATGTACGGGTGGTTAGGAGATCTGCAAATGTGGGTACCAATATGCGTTTATCCTAGTCGCCATAATATATGATAAAATTGCTTAAGTAGAATCTCCAGACAGAGTTTCACGTCAATCGGTCAATCATCCCAAACGGTTGCTAGTAAGACCACTGCATGTTATAGTGTTTGCAGTCCCATAAGTTGGTAACGCGCTCATAATGCTACACTCTATCATGAATAACGTGAGTGCGTAATATGTGCAAAATAGTCCAATGTGTAGGCCAATTTTGTCTTTTGCATTCACAAGCACACTTCCACTTAGACGTCAAAGACCGCTGCAATCAGCAAGCCAATGGCAATTGCTGTGCACACACGCCCACAGTATCACATTGCTGACAGCGATAGAAGTTGACGCTCATTTGTGAGGCCACGTGCGAACGTCGGCATAGGGGACGGGCTTTTTGTGCACATTGTCTGATCTCGTGGACTTTACACTCTTCGCGACCCGACGCTTTTACCTCCTCACCTTAATATTCTTCAACGCTTCACTATTGGGTGCTACGCTGAATTCTTCCCTTGGGACACAATAACTCTATACCATCACTCGTTTGTCGTTGTTGTCATGGTTGTAATGATAAGTAGGTAGGATTCCCTGTTGCATCAATGCTTAAAACGCTTACAACTTCAAACGAATATAATTGCCAAATGAGATTATTGCTTTGTTGAACCTCCTCAGTTGTGCTGATTTGGCCGCGTTTCACTCCATGTGGTAGTCGTTGCAACCAGTTTCCGGTTCCCTTGAGTCTACGCCAAACTCGGTGCTTTTTTGTGTTAGTGGAAGAGGATTTTCATCCTACGGAAGAATAAACCACACACTGCTATGCCATAGCAACCACTATAAACCTAGGCAAAGTTGCAGCACTACGTGTGCATCTGCGTCAACAAATTACCCAACCGACTTCCACATGCGTGCATGTAAACTGTTGACAGCCAAACTACCAAATAAAATGAGTTGAGCGCAGCCTTATTTAAATAATCCAAACCGGTGCAGCGCGTCCATTTACTTCTAGTATTAAAACGTGTAAAGAGCTTTCGGAGATGAAAACTTGGTTATCAACCAGTTAGTTGTGATTGATGGTGAGTGGTGTGGTTAATGGGGAAGGCAGTGTGCTTAGCACGTGAGTGGATTGAGATCAGTCAATGTGGTTTTAATTGGGAACATGTAAAGCAAAATGTATTGTCTTGGTGGGATGCAAAACTGTTCCAAGCAATGACGTCCCAATAATATTCAGATGCGCTTGTGATCGCGTCGCAGGCTGAGTAGTCGTGAGGGAGGTCAAATCAACGTGTAAGAGGGAATACAACATTTCCCTCATTCTCACTACGGCTCGATGCAGAATGAAGAAGGGCAAGGGCAAAGAGACAGTGCTTACGCTGAGCTAAGCCAATATAACCTGAGTCGCTCCAAACCTCACTACTTCAACTCGCACTTCTCTATGCTACATCCCTCTGTCCCTAAACAGCGAGAAGTGTTGCAGACTGTCGAGAAAAGTAGGTCACCCTGTCCAGCTGTCTGACAATGCAACCAACGCTGCTGCCCAGCCCGCTGAATGGGAACAGTCGAGAGTAGTTGGCGCTAGTTATGTGAGCGTCAACGCCTTTCTTCACCGTTTCCTTCCTCCTCTTTCGCCCTCTTTCTAAATCCTACTTCTTAATTCTCCGATTGTATGGCTGTCAGTCAGCCCCACTATCACTCCTGCTTGCATCTGTATCTTTTTTCTGACACTGCTTTTCCAACTTCTTGATTGCTGAGTGTGGACCCATGTCCGCATAAATTAAAACAAGTAAAAAGGAGCGGCGCAGCTGTAACGAGGAAATAAAAGACCTTCACATAAATTGAGCAACACCCGATTTTCCACTTTTACAAGTTGCGTACACAAGGTGGGCATGCCATGAAAATGCAACCGGTAAAGTTGCCAACCTCATTTTAGGGCAAGCACCTGTAATAATTCCTATTGAAGCGGTAACGAGTACCTTAGTAGCGCCATATTCGTTTCCAAGCCGATAGGTTGGACAAGTGGTTTCTGACAACAACAGATGTAAACAGGGAGTCCCTCAGTGCTCTCGCTTTGCGTTGACTTCGAGCGCATACTTTTGTTAGTAAAGTATCCTAGTTAGCGTCCATAGTCGCCAAATCCTCTTTTTCCATCACAAGGTATCCTCTTTCAACTATCCTCCCGAATAGTATCTCTCGACACATTTGTCTTATCACTCCTTTTACGGTCACAAGCATGCCGCCATCACAAAATCTGCCTATCACGAAGTTCATTTATTGCCGCTTCTAAACTCGTCTCGAGCTGCAAGAATCGGATTTGTCTCAGTCTAATTTTATGCAAAGCGCGGCTATTTTAAGCTTAATGGAGCACGGTTCGACGATTCCTTCATTAATTTATTTGCATTCTTCTTGTTAAATGTGGTATTGCTATCGCTTTGGAAAAAATTGAATGCACCTTTTTGTCAACCATCATCTTTATTCTCGGATAAGCCCCTCCTTTCTCATATTTCACCCATTACAAGAGCTTACAATAGATAAGTCCGTTCTTAATGAGATACGGTTGGTCATTCTCTGGGTAAACAGCACCACCACGTCGCTCCCTTTCAACTGCATCGCCATGCCGTGTTGGATATGTAGTGCTGAAGAAGAAGGTTTACTACGATTAGACTCTGAGTCCATTTCTCTGGCCGTGTACACGCAAAATGAGGAATGTTTAACGCGTTTATTAAAACACTTGAAACCGTCTATTAATGGACGCTCCGACGACTTGTCTTCTCTAAATACCTATAAATTCATAGGTAGCAGATGCCAACATCTTCTGGTTAAGCCCCACTAAATTCAGTCTGCCTGCAAAATATGTGCATATCCAATTGAAAGCTGAGGTACAGATTTCGCTCATCAGTACGATTTCGTCTCAAAAATATCCACCCCTCATGCTCACTTATAGTAGTAATCGAATCTAAGATTCCCGATTGCCGCTACAGAATGGACCACAGAATATGGTCTTGTAAAATCAGTGTCTACTCAATTGTTGTCTCCTCTCCATGAATTTACCAACATTATTAGCCTCTCAAATGCATGCCAAAATGCTAGCTGCAGTGTGGTCAAGCGCCGATATCAACTAGGTCATTTTACTCGCAACTAGGCACAAATTTGCCCTAAACCTTGCAAACTAATCGCCCGCATTACTTTTCAGAAGTGATGAGTGCAGATATTAATACAATTCTCATGACTTAGCAATCATGTTGACTTACACAAAGATCAGGCAAGTTGGCGAACTTACAGGTTTCCTAAAGCAATTCAAAGAAATTACCCAACGACAGTTGCGTCGTCTTCTCGTCCGCACATGATCGCCAAATCTATCAATCTCATGCCCTTTGGAGATCGCAGCATAATAGCCCCACTGTACCAGTTCAGCGAATCGATCGACTAATTTGTGTCGGTGATAGTTAATGCACCACAGCTGCCAATTCGTTGGCACAGCAGCCAGTGGAGAGCTATCGAGGCCTCCAAAACTCTGCAGGAACTTGACGAGACACTCACAATTACTTGACTTTTTTCTTCTCCGATTCACAAGGACCACAATAATCAACAGTCCATGGAGCTCAATTCCTTCCAAGGTAGCAACCAGTTCACTCCTGCAAAAATGCAAAGGATCTACGACATAAATTATGCAGCCGCAGCAGCCAAGTTCATCACGTGGCCTTGCCAATTCAATTTGCTTTCTTTTACCAGCAATAATATATGGATGGGGAGATGGTACCATGTAGTCAAGATGCAAGAGAAAAGGCAATTTCCTCACCAAAGGGAATTTAGCAAACGGATTACCGATTAGTTGCCAGTGTGCAGTCATTTCCAAGATCGGCATATCTTCGCTATCATAATCTGTCTACTTGTGAAAGCATACGGTTCTATGGTACGTGTTTGTCGCAAGACTGGACAAGAAGTGATAATAAGAGCGAATTTGATCTCTCTGATGTCGGATAGCTTCAAAAGCATTTCAAAAAGAACCAGGTGAGGGTTGTGGCAAAAGCATCTGGCATAGACGCTTGTCTAGCCAGGTCCATTGGTTGATGATCTGGTTCAGGGGAGCGAGGAATAGTGGCATCGATAGAATCCACCTCCAACTCAGAATACCCATGCAAAGATTTATCAAGTCGCGGAGTTCGAGATATTCGCTTATTCGCAGTCTCAGTTCTGCAGACAGATCTGTGATTTCACGTTGTGGGATCTTCTGCATCTAAATTGTAAAGCGAGTTTGAAAAATAAATAGAGGCTAATGAACAGAGAGGAACAAAGAGATAAATGGGTAAGAAGGAATAAGTAGATGCCACTGAGACCTACCGACATCGAGTGAAGCTATGATAGACTGACCACATTGCAGAGATGTTGAGGTTTAAATAATCCGCGCCATGGGGTGGAGTAGACTGGCCTCACTTTCATGTTAGCACATTGGTTGGCACCGTATCATCCAATCTCGACGTCGCCTAATCACTCCTTTATAAATCAAAGCGCTTCGATACTGACATATAAAGGTGGTAGAAATAGATGAGGAGAAGACAGCTTTCATGATGCCAAAAGAGGTATTATGCATTCCAGACAATGGATTTGAAACCCTGTACCTTCCAATGTCCAATGCGGACAGCGCTAATTAGACTTCTGCAAAACACCGCACAATCCACTCGATGACATCTTTGGCTTTAATAAAGACATCCGAGAGCATAACGCCAATCTGAGATCGGTGCTAGATCATCTGCGAGACGCAAGACAGGCAGTACACTCAAATAACTGTCGTTCTCGTCTGTTTTGGGGCATGCAGTCTCGTCGGATAGGATGGCTGTCACCGGACACAATAAAAAACAAGCAGAAACTTGGCCAGCACAAACAAATTAGACGGTACCTCACGGTATTCTCAGTATGGCAAAGCACTGTAGGCGACTCGTTAAGGACTTTGCTAAAGTTGCTAGTCCATGCATGAAATAGCCGAGAAGTAGATTAAAAGGATTTGAAGCAGAAGTATGAACATGAGGTCCCATCTTTGATTACTGCGTTTCTAATCCTCAAACAATGGAATGTTATGTATGCGTCGTTCTTGCACAACATTCAGACTAAACGATATGAAAAGAACCTGCGTGCTAGCATCAGTGTGGGGTAGGTGGTTGCAGCACGTTGCAAGCGTCCCATCAAATCTATCATTAAGTAAGTGAATATGTGCTTGCAAAACCAACGCTGCTCATGTGGATGAAGTGGGTGGAGTCAACGCCAGAAGAAGCAGCATATTCAACTAAGGTCAGACACGGGTGCTCTTTAGCATAGATCGCATGCTTCGTGAAGGAACGTATGATGCCAGCTAAATTCACAAAGTCGATGCAAGGCCAAATGCGTTGAGGTCCTGGTTCTGGATCTTTCGATGCTACCAAACTCATTGTTCTCTTGATTACTAAGACTAACGCCATAGAGATGTCTGATGTGGTTATGTAAGAGAAGTTGAAAATGACGCTGACACACCAGCTTGCGAGGCCGGTTCAGCAGAGGGACAAGCAGATATTGCTCCCTTACTTTTAGCTGTGAGTGATATAAATTCGTTCTGAGCGGTTAAAAGTAAGTGCAGTGTAGTACAGGATTGAATTTTGATTAAAGGAATCAGTGATTCAAACTTAAAGATCGCCATTGAGTTAAGGAAGAGGCTTTTATGATGCGAATGGCAATGGTGGCGCATTCGCCATCGGTAGGAGCAAAGTAATAAGGAGTTTAAGCTGAAAGAGACAAAGGGTTGTTCAAGATTAGGGCAAAGAGAAGAGAAGTCGTGCGTATGGAGCTGCGGGGCAGTATTTCCCATTTCTTCCTTACTTTCTCCTATTCTTTTCTACACTGATTTATTTTTTTCACTCGTCTAGCTATAAAAGTCAGCAGACGATAAAGAATCTGGCTTGACAAAAAAATATTTAATTTTTTTGAATGGCACGCTAGAAGAGGCTAGTCATAGTCCTTTTTTAAATATGATTTACACTGGATATCAGAGTGGTAATATTAAAACGACTCACACAAATGAAGTGAGGAATGAGAGTAGCACACGGATGGATCTTGGATAAGGGGGAAGAGAAAGCGGGAGCAGGTATGGAAAGAGCAAATTACCTGCATAATGCTATTGATAAGAAGGAAAAAAGACAAGTGTTTGGGAAGCATAAAATATCTTTTTATTATCTTAAACAATCTATTTTTAAAACCGCACTGCCTGATTTAAGCTAATCGACTTCACTTTCTTTGTCCAGTGTTCTCACACATCCGCATCGTCACTACTCAGATCTAAACCATTTTATCTTTGCCCTGAGTGTAAAAATCCCTCCGTATCTTCACATTTTCATTTGTTACCGTATTCTCTCAACCCTCTTTGCCAATGGAAAAATTTACATTTTGCTTACACTCACATTGCCGGATTCTATAACAAAAATATTGCATGAGTTCCCACAGTAGACACCTACATTGTCCGGGTTTAAAACGAGAACTGGTGCAACTTTCTTTGCCAATATGGGATCTCAACACATCAGACGCGCCAAAATTAACTGATTTGTGAGCATGAACTGCTGCAAACAACTACAGAAGGAAGCAGAATGCTGAGTTTCCTATCTGGTTGGTTTTGGATTAAAAGGGAGAGAAGAGTTTTACTTTATGCACTTGTTGAAAGAATTTACAGAATAAAATGGGCATATGACTTTCAATTTGGCACTCGATTGTTTGAGTGTACGTTATCAATTATCTGTGCCAAGCTGGGCGCTCAATCATCGGCCAAACCTTACTTTTTACGATTTGATAGGAGAACTGCCGCGAGTAACTATCAAATAGTTTAAGCTGCTAGATTATAATTCTGATCGGTCCTGGATCCAAGTAAACTGAATATAACGCAGCTCTATGTGCTTGCTTTATTTTGGCTTTCTTCGCCAAAATAGTACACCTAACTGTCGGCCAGGTCTAAATTTTTACTACATGACTTGGGAAAAACGCGGCTAGTAGAGATGAAATGAACAGCTGGGTACAGAATTGAATAACCTGAGGTGAAAAACCACGAAAATGGATCTGAACCATGCACTCAAGCTATCCTAGTTTTCCTATTGAAATCATTCGCCTTACATTGCGTTCATTCCTGAGCATTGAATGTCTTAAAATTGAACTGAACTTCACTAAACCGCAATTAATCTAACATTTGAACCTTAATCTTAATTAATTACAGATTAGAATGAGCAACAAATAACGCACCGTAATGTCCGTTCACCCTGGCTGTTTGTTAGTACGCACTCTTAGCACAGCCGCATGGCACGAAATGTTATGGTCTCAGAGGAGACCTACTTTTTTGGCATCGTAGCCAGCTGACAGTCGGTGCCCAATTGGAACTGCTTATAGATCCAAGTAAAAAAACAGAACGCAGAGCACTTGAGTCAATTTGCTAATGTGTTGCTTGTATAAGCTGATTGTAATCTAAGCCACCACACAAAAGCTAATAGCATCCTGACCTCTCCGATGGCGGTGGAACACGGTGAGCAGCTCTTTCGTAAATAACTTCTTTTCTCGTCTTATCATCAAGACTTCTAATTATAACCACATCGCTGTTAAATAACTTAAATTGACCAAGCGTTATACGTAGTTTACAGATGTGAGTATGATATCTAGTCGTACTAAGCAATTTCAGGGCGCATTAATGATTAAAATCTTGGGAATAAACAGTAAAGTTTAATTGTCTAGTAAGTGGATATTGCTAGTTTATGCACGAGAGGGACGGCAAGGAACCATATAATGCAACTAATTCTTACCTAAGTTATGTGCAAAGTAGTGCTAAACGCAGAATTCCAGCCTTGAATCGCTAGGTAAAGGACTCATGATTAGCAAATTATGCTCCAGACAGACGTGACATGTTCCACTAAAATTCATGCCCCGCAAGCTCATTTATACCAAGCGATTCCCAGTGAATGGAACAATTGTCTGAAAAAAATACGGCCCTCTTCTGCCAAAATTATGGCATTCTAGTGCAGCAAAGAACTCAATTTACCAACGAGACGGAAAGTAGCTACCGCTGATAACCTCCAAAATGATGAGCGATTTAATTGACTTAAAGACGTGTATCACTTAATGGAATATGCAATCCGTAGTTAAAATGCGTCTTAGAAATTATATACCTCAAGCGCATTCATTTTTGGTCTTAAACGATATATGATATACTACATTTAATATGCATAAACAAATGAAAGAGTTTCATAGACATTATTAGAATGAAATCTGTCACAATCATACGCGTGTGTCTAAATCCAGCAAAATTTATTCATCTAACTTGCAGCATCAACGAAAATGTGGCAATCTCTTACGTTTAATTACTTTGGCATACGGAAGTGGGTACAAGTAAAGTTGTGGGCAGTCCATTGGCTCAAAATATCCCTGATTATGTAGAAATAGTCCTAATTGGCGTCACCACGTTTGTCCTTTGATAACATGCCGTCTCAGCCTGTCCTAGTAATTGCAATTTATTATCCAAATCAACCTAGACCTATCACAACCTAGCTTGAGCCACCCGCCCCTCAACACAAGTGGTGCGCTAAACAACCACTTTTATCTAATAATTCAGTCGTAGCAAAATGTAGCTGCTGCACTCCACCACAATCTGGAGACTCTTGTGGCATATCAGTGGACCGCCTCACCTCACACACCCCTGACACGTCGATCAACAAGCAAATTTATCATCATCTGCGCAAACTCACTCAACACCCATGTTCCTTTCTTCGCGAAGAAACACGTACAAATGAGTAACATTTTTAAATTTGCTAACGATGGAAAATGAACAGGAATACACAACACTGTGGAGACGTCATCGCAACTTAAGGAGGGGGATGTAGGCATCAGGAACAATGATGACTCAGGATCTGCAGAGTTTTGTGCTGTTCCACATTAAAGTGCTGCCAGAAGATACATCAAATCATTCCAAGTCTCCTTTACCTCTTGATGCGCGGTCTTTATGGTCTTCACGATGATGGAGGTGTTTACGCACCGACAAATTGCACTTATAGTCCGCTTTGGACAGCGGACCTCCCGTCTGCATTTGGTTCACACCCAACCGGCATTTGAACCTGCAAAACGAAAACATTAAGCATGGAATGGGAAAAGCCTCGATAAATAAGGAAATAATGCCCGAAACAGAGGTACTGGCTTTAAATTCCCATGAGCATTCATAATGCAGCGGTATCACGCGAAACAGTAAGAGATAGGTCACGTTATGCAAGGAATAGTCATCATTTATCAAGAATAGTATAGACCAGCGTCCATGCCTGTGAATACCAAGATGCGGTGATCGGAGGCGTCTACAATCTTAGTTACCCGCACCAGCAGGAAGCGTCAACCTAGTCAGCAATTAGAGACTTGAAAGGCGCAGACGTCCGTCGGTCAGTGGCTATCCCGAAAATGTTCGTTTTTAGCTCACCCGCACAGTGGTAATTCCTGAGACCCTTTATTTGTTAAGTAAACTTCACAATTCCGAGTGCATGCTTGACACAACTACTCAATGCCTTCAGGTGCACTCGTCTTCATAAAGGCAAACACGGGATTCGTAGGTTGAAAAATACTACACATCCTAAATCTGTCCATGACCTAAGACGAAGTTGGAAGTGGGAGTGAAAATCGCTGGGATTATTGAGAAAAAATGGTACACACCGAGGAATCATCCAAGGAATAGGACAAGGAACAACCACTACAAATAAAGCGTGCAAGATCTGCTCATCAACCGGTACACTTTATAAATGGCAAGCAATTATGAGCACAAGGCAAAGGCAGCACGGAAATAAGGAATGCGCAACAGAACGTCGGTCTAGATCGACAAAAATCGCCCAATTTCGGCTACTAAAGCTAAAGAGCGAGCAGCCCTTGAAACTTCAGATGAATTAATGACAAGCTTGGGAGTAAAGAAAACAAAACTGCGTTAAAATTGCTTGCCAAACAAAATAACTAAAACAAATTGCTGCTTTCCCCTGCATACCTTCACAAAGGTAGAATTTCGCACGAACGAAGTAAAACTATTAGGGACCAACGAGCAAATTTATCATCACCTGCGCAAACCCGTTCAATCCTCACGTTCCACTGCTTGCGAAGAAACACACAAATGAATAACATTTCAAAATTTACTGATGATGGAGAATTTACAGGAATATACAACACTGTGGAGACATCATCACAGCTTCAGGGGGAGATGTAGGCATCAGGAACGGTAAGAAATCAGAATTTACAGAGTTTTGCGCTGTTCCACACTAAAGTGCTGCCAGGAGACGCAATTAACTATTTCAGTCTCCCCTTTCCCTCTTGATTCATGATTGTGATGGCCCTCACGATGGTAGCGGTGTTTCCACATGGACAAAGAGCACGCGAATCCCTCTTTGGATAGCGGACTTCTCGTCTGCGGGACGAAAACAGCAAGCATGGATTGGAGAAGGCCTCCATCAATACGAAGGAACTAAGGTCTGAACAGAGGCGCCAGTTGTGTACAATTGCATGAACAACTATGATGCAACGGTATCACGTGAAGTAGTACGATCTGGTTCACGTTACACAGGAAACAGACATCATTTATCAAGAATGACACAGACCAGCGTCAGTGCCTAAGCATAGCAAAGTGCGGTGACGAACCAAGTTTCTTGTGAAAGGAGATGTCTACAATCGAGACATCAACCTAGTCAGCAATTAGAAACCTGAGCGGTGTAGACGTCGATTGGCCAGTAGCGGTAACGCCAATGTTGGTTTTTAGCCCGTTACACAGTGATGATTACTGAGACCCTTTATTTGTTATTTAAACTTGCTAATTCCCAGCGTCGGCTTGACATTTAGTTCAGCTTGATGCAAGATTGTGCAGGAGACGAATGCATTCAAGCTAATGGTTCCGGCAAATGAAGCCGAAAATTGTCCTCTAATTTCAAGGGCAATGTAGGGTGAGGGATGGAAGAAAGGAGGAATTACCTTTATTGCTAACCTGCCATGCAAGTCAGGATCAGCCTGAGTAGTACACACTGAGCTCGTTCAGCACAACCACACCAAAACACCCCTTTACCTCCACCTAACCACTAAATCCACCTCACAACTACTCAGTGCCTACTATTAAAGCAATCCCTCTTCCACTGTACCCAACTAAAGGCACATCAAAGGCTGGTTGTTTAAAAAACCGGAACTGACTCTTGTGTACGTCGCACTACAATTGTGCTGCGGCCTAATCGTCGTCGGCTTGAGTTTAGCCAAGATCAAATGTTGACCACAAACACTCGTCTTACTGCTCTATATGAGGACAAACGCTAGCGACCGTGGGACGAATTCATAGGTCGTGAAAAATACTACAAATGCTAAAACTGTCTACGACATAGGAGGCCATCCTCTCGTAAAAATAAGATGCAAGTGGGAGTGAAAATCGCAGGGATCACTATGGGAAAAAAAAACAGTACACATTGAGGAGTCGCCCAGGGAATAAGACAAGGAACAAATATTACAAATAAGGCGTATAAGACCTACTCAAAAGTACCCCTCTTTAAGAATGGCAAGCAATTAGAAGCACAGGGCAAAGGCGGCACAGAAAAAAGAATCCACAACAGAACGTAAGGCTGGATCGACAAAAATTGCTTAATTTCGGAGATTAAAAGCTAAAAAGAGATAAAGAAGAAAATTTGAACCTGCTAATGAGTTAGTTACAAGTTTGGAGACGGAAAAAAAGAGAGCTACGTTAAAGCGCCTGCCGAACCAAATGATAGAAATAAAATGCTTGGTTTTTCCCTGCATACCTCCAGAAAGGTAAAATTTCACACGAAAGAAAAAAATTCGTAGCGATCAAACAATACAATGCAAGAAGGCGGTCCAGCATAACCATTGTAAAACTTACAATTTCATAAATGGAGTCAACCTACTTAAATTTGCACACGGTGGTTGAATTTGAGACACAAAAAGCCTAGTGTTCTACCAAGAATCTGTAAATGGATTGTTGTTTAATCTTCGCAAGCGAACAAAAGGCAGAAGAGACTTCACCTTGCCATACAATCGCCTTTTTACTACTTTTCAAAAGCATTTGGTTTTACGAGAAAACTGCGAAAATGGAGAGGATTAGCAGAAAGGTAGTACCATCCGGATAACGGGAATAACGAATTGTTGGCTTTCAATCAACATCCTCAAAACTACCTAAAAAAAGACACTACTTAACCAAAACCTCGAAAAGCGCTAAGCTTGGGCAAATAGAAAACCTATGAAAAGTGCAGGAAAAAGCACAATTAAATCGTTAATCATTCTAACGATAATGAGAGAGATTACCATGCTAAACGAAAGGAGTAACATCATGTCTACCATCAAAAAACAAGAACGATGGCACAGTGGGAAGAAGCAATAGCAAAAAGGCCAATTGTAAAAACATTACGCGGCAAGCACTCGATGATGAGCCTCATGCCTACTTTGGTGGACACGATTCGACGCAATGATCCCTGAATGAGTCCTGCAACCCTGTGGATAGACACTGAACGGCTAATAATGCGAACCCTAAGAGAGATGCAGACTAACAATATTGATACCCGGTTGTGGATCCCGTGCCTATGTGGATGGGTCTGGATCGATAGATACCACCATGACGTTGAGGCACGCAACTTTTTCGCATGAGTTTGATGATTATGAACAACCGACCAGATAATACCATTTTGCGCGACCCCCTACTTGAAGACAAAGTCTAATGCAACAGGTACTATACTTACTCGTTAGAATAGTTATTCTCTGCGCCTTGTAGGAAAACGAATTCAGGAGCACACGAAAGGCCATCGGCACAGTTCTGCACTGACATGACCCACTTCAATTCGATGTCCCTCGGTGCCTAGTGTGGCCTAGGCTAGCCTTTCGGCATTGCTGCATCTCATCTTCGGCAGCACCTACATTCTTGCAGCCACAGTACTTGACACCTGTCCACCTTCCTTTCACCTTCAATCGGCAAATTGAGTGATCTATCAGCGTAAAATTGTTTTCACCTCCCCCCAGTAGCTTTGCATTCGCCTGACCAAAGTGCGTTCCAAAATCTTGGCCATTCAAGGCTACCCATTGTCCACTATTTGAATCCTTTCCTTGAACACTGTAGACAGGTCCGTCTCGGTCAGTCTCATATGCCTACCGCATGCTGCCCAAATTGACCCTCCACACGTTTTGCAGGTCGAGAAAGAGACAGGTGAACAGATCGATAGTCGAGAAAATCGGCAGATAGGCAGGTATGTAGGCGAGTCGACAGATGAAGGGATTGAGATATACGGGATGACGCAAAAGGTCATTAGACAGCCAACACTAGCTTTACCGCCTCACCTGCCCTCTACCTATGCATCTCTAACAATTGATCAAGCAACTGAATAAAAAGGAACAGGGGCGCAAATAAATAATAAAATCATTCCAGCGATTCGCAAAGTAATTGTCTCAAAACAACACCCATAATAGGCATGATGGCGGAAAGGGATGTCATGAGTAGAGGGAAAGGAGGGGACAATACACTAATTGCGACGACTGCCGTATCCAGGTTTCCATCACTGCCATACACATACCACGGAAAAGGTGGCGCACCACAAAAAAAAGCGTTCGTACGACAGACACAAAGCCAACTGATGTCGCAGAACTAGGGTGCGAACTAGACCACACCCGACCTTTGCCCATATCTGCGTAGGACTTGTCAGCTCATAACCAGACGTCCCATTAAAAAAGAAACGAGACAGACGCCCCATATCGTCAAGATCTTGAGTACAGGTTTGGAGGCCCGCATGCACCAAACACTTGCCTCTATACCTTGGACATGTCAATGCCGATGACACTCCCCTCCGCCTCCCGCATTACCTTGTTCACTTATAGCTCCACTGCATCCAACACACACATGACAGCACCCACAGCCAATCGATACCATTTGCAATAGACCAGCCATTGTGCTTGTGCGTGCGTGCTTAAAACGGTAGAACAAGGACCGTGCGTAAATAAGGCAGCTGTTCCGAATGTAGACAAACACTTACTTGGAACTGACAATTCCAGCCCATTGCAGATGCCCACACGTGCAATGAAACAAACTGCCGTGTTCTGCCCATCAGCATCCAGTACACTCAATTCGGTAACTACGAATTTACTATACCTTGTGATAAACACAAAGAACTTGTCCCAGTCAAAATTCTCAAAAAGTACATGCACATTCATTGAAACACGCTAAACACAACCTTTCCCGATCGGATTAGAATGAAAAAGAGTAACGGACGAAAGTACGCCATCTACCCTTCCAAACGGAAAGCGATAACAAGATGCGCACAGTGGACAAAATCAGCCAGCGCTATTACCAGATGCCAATGAGGACAAAAGTTAAAACTGCCAACAATTGAAGTAAACCAGTGCTGAGTGAAAGCACCTAAACAATTGGTGGCAGCAAACAAGCGAAACACGTGGGAAATGAGAAAATAAGAAGAGACAATTAGCCCTAAACCAGCCCTGGATTCCCATAGAACAGACTGCAGCTGTGGCCAGTGCAAAAAACTACACCTCGCGCTCAGGCGTAACACCTCATCAAAGTTGACAAAACGGCAAGTAGCGTGCACAAATAGGGGCTTTTTGAATGTGCATAAATGTGCATTTGTACGCACCTATTAATCCGAGAGTCACTTCCTCCACGCATCCACAATCATCACACTCGTTGACGTGGCTTTTTTTGCCTACCGCTTCAAAGCGCAGGAGTCACAACACGGCACCGCTTGCGCCCTACTTCGCGACAGACTTCCAACAGTTTCGACAAAATTCCATCAGCGAACGTTGATTGCCAGAACGCCCTTCAGCGGCAGCACGGCCCCAACGAAGTACCTGTCCCTTGCAGACTCAGAAGAAAAACTGCTAATGTGCTGCTTCATTTGTTCAGTCGTCCCATTTCGAGCGGTATAATGCAATGTTTGCATACACCCGTCACCTGAGTCACCAAATACTCCATTTGAAGAACGTCCTCGAATCTGCAGGAACAAATTCAAACTTAAAGAAACAATGTCAATCAAGGCAGCGGATTGATACGCTGTGCCACGATAGAGTGGGATGCACATTGACGCAGTGGTCGCAGCAGAATCTTTACGACCTTGGCTTAGGCTTGGTCCGATCGTGTCTACTGAAGTTACAGGAGACGATATTCAGTTCCCCAGTGGAGAATAACATAATCAAGTACCCTTTCAGGGGGCACTGCAGCTATATCCGCGTCCAATGAACACGATAAATTCGACCGATTTGGTTACTGTAACAATTTGCAAAATGTAGCCGTCACGTCGCATTTGTGAATTAACTTCGGGAAAAGGAAACACGACGAAATCATTGAGGCACAGCACAGCTCACGCTAATCTCTAGGTTGAAGTAGAGAGTAAGAGAGAACTAAAACCTCAAATTCTGCACTTTTTCGGCAATCCCTTGGAGCACATTAGATGCACCACCACAGACAGGTACGTTCTTGCCATCCTGAAGGTTTGGACCATCATTAGCTTCATGCGAAGCCTAAAATGGAACAGTTTCTTTCCTTCTTTAACTAACAGAGCATTTCCAACCAAAAATGCAGCAACCAGAACACGCAACGTGCCGTCTATGTCGACAGCCAATGCACGAAACACGACCGATGACCGCGAAACTGCAAAACTTGAAGAACCAATGTCGAGTAAAGATCTTTTAATCTTAAGGATTCTTACAAATACACAAAACACCGTCAAGCTTGGCCTTAGGACAACTGCTATAATTGATCTTTGCGAGTGCATAGAAACCAAATGCAGTTCATCTTCGAAAATTGGTACACAGCTACGAAAAATTGCATCCTATTCTAGAAAACATTATGCGTCATACAAACTTGGCTGCATTCATTCTAAAACTGGGTGTCAGAAGGTTACGGACCACATGTGAGAATTGAAGCGCTATACTCGAGCAGACTGATTATTTTGTTGTGAAATTATTAACTTAGATGACAGGGCACCGACACAACCCTTATGGCCTCTACCGACATAATTATTACACAATGGATAGGGATGTAGCGCGTTTCCCGCTTGTCTCCTGGTCTTCGGCCTCAAAATCCTTTGAACAAATAGGCCAGAGCTAGCGGACTTTATTTCGAGCTTGGGTTGCTTGGGCTACTATGTCCCCCTTCTCCTCTGAGGAATTATGACAAAACCATCGTCACTAGGTGTGCAATGGCTGCCTCTTCGTCCCTCAAAGCCCCATTTCACCAAAAAAGCATTGCACAAACCCTTCGTCTTACTGCCCCCGCCTTTGGTACTGTCCCTATTGAATGCCCTTCTTCCAGCCACTAAAGTTCAAACTTCATTTTCACACCTGATCAGTGGTGCACCACCTTTGCAGAGTCACAGATGCAATGTTAAGCGATTGATGGCTATAAACCTAGCAGTGTGATGTGAACAAAACAATTGGTAGGTGGTAGAACGTTTCCATGTGGCATGAACTGTAAATGTTACAATGGGGAGAAGCAAGAACGACATTAAATCGCAAGGCATCTTCGCTTCAACCTCCTTCTCCCTCTATAAATTAACAGCCATACCCTAGCAATAGGTCACCCCACTCAACGCTCACACGTGTGGACGTCATGAAAAACCAGTGCATCGTATAAAGGCTCTTAATTATATAACCTCGCATCGGCTTCACCTCACATCATGTGGTTGTTGTTGATGTTAATGTTAAAAGTCGCATGATCTGACTAATACCTTAGATTAAAACAAAAAATAAAAAAAAGCCTATGATAAGATCATACTCAACTGTCCCATCAGGAAGTACTTACCAAGGTACCATTCCCCTCTCCCTTCCCTCTAGTCTGCCCGACTACCTGGCACCCACACACACGCCGCACCCAGTCTTCCATTATGTTGGGGTCCTCTTCCAGGCACAGAGTCGCGTCGCTGCCTGCCTGCCAATGCCCTGCGCGAAGGAATAGTCCAAACTAATGAGGGAAAGGAAGAGCAGGAGTAAGGAAGCTCTCAATAGCACTCATTGCTCCTCCAATAAATGCTTTGGCACCATAGCGTTCGCCATCGACAACGACGAGTTCAAATGCCCTCGGTGTGGTCTCGGCGGCTTCCCATGGACTGGCTTCTACTTATACATTCCCCTTTGCCATTATTGCAACCGTCGACAAGGATACGTGGTAATGTTGGCAGGCAGCCTAATGAGTCCGTGATTGACGACGACGGCGACGACGACGGCGACGACGACGTTGAGAAGCGTCACATAGCCAGCGTTGAAAACAATGACGACAACGACGACAACGGCGGCGGCGAGGCAGTCAATATTGGTCAGAGGCCGACCATTACAACATACAAATACCGTACTTGCGAATTTTTCGTACAAAATTGACACCTAGTGCTGCTCACTCGAGTCGCCATGCCTATCACATAATAATGCTTCAAAGGAAGTAAATAGTTCCTTTCGCCGTACTTTGGACCCGCAACCACTTTGACACCATGTAAAGCCAAGTGCTTGGTAAGTTCTCCTCCTAGCCTTCCCTCCCATCAAATGAGGCCTCATTCACCACAACATCATTCCCCCCACCTACCTACCTAAAATACCACCAGGACTACTTCAATCACAACCCTCTCCGCCCCATTGTTCAGCACAGCGAAGGAACTCGAAAAAGTGTTGCCATCCAACAACCAACCAAAACTCGTCCAAATTTCTCTCGCGAACCTCATTAGCAAAAAGGATCTCTAAACACACACACACACGTTTACGGAACTAAAAACGAGCTCTAAACGATCTTGAAAATATCAATGCGCATGGATTTACGCGCAACGAAAAAACCAAAAACACACCCAAATTCACGAAACAAAAGGTCCCCCTATAGTAGGTTTAAAAAAAAAACTCTTAAACGCTTCTCCTTACCCTCCTCCCCATCGTCTTAGTGTTCATGAGATCACCAGCGCAACTCATCAAACTGAGAATTAGCCCATCCCCTCCTCCCCTCAACCCATCACCGCTACACTCCAGTTAGTCTGCTGAGCTTGTGAACATGCTATTCTCAGCCAAAGCTTGTGCCCACCTCTATGCCATACAACACGCACCGCTATCGTCCATGCCGACATCCACATCGCACAATCGAGACAGAGACGCCTCTACGAGCTCGCATTGCCTACCATTCTACAGACTCATCAAATGTTGCCTCACCACCACCACAGTAATTTTGTAGCATCCGAAAAGGAAAAAAGCAAACAATGAAAGAGCCGGTGTGCGAATGTCCAATGTACTGCGAAGCTAGCGCTTCCGAAAATGCCTACCGATAAAACACCTTAAAAAGCAAGCGTTTGAGAGTGCTACAAAGTACAGTGCGTAGTGATGCGAAAGCCTTACTAGTCCTTCCTTTGCCTCTGCTGCGTCCACCTCGCCCAGACACCAACTCATGCCATCAAAGCCGAATCTACCATTAAGCCATCACCGAGGCCCTCTACACAGCACGTTTCGCAAAGATCACATCAACACAAAAAACAACCCTGGTCCCCAAGTCAATTAGCAGTGAAGTCGCCAAGTGCCTCACACCTTCCACAAATGTGTGCTCCACCAACACGGATATCATGGTAATGAAAGCCACGCACCTTTTACCTCGCACAAAATGCGAATGGACCTGCGGATAATTACCTGAGAAAAGTGTTAAGTGACAGCAAAGGCGAGAACGCACTCAATTTCGACAGATAATGTCCCCATTCTTGATAAAGGAAGAACTCTTGACAGTAACTACAGCCACCTCATCAACGTCTATTCTAGCAATGTAAACGGATAAAAGGAGTGTATTGAAAGGCATAAAGTTATAATGAACACTTATTAGCAAAAAAGAATGAATCGGCACCAAGTGCTCAGCAAGGTTAAAACACTTCTCAACAAATTTGCCTCACTTATCCAAACCCATCGTCATTAAAAACAACAAACCGGTAACAAGCTGCCGCAAGAATTTCAAATTATCGCTTATTGTGGCAAAGCAAAACATGGGCGCGGGTACACATTGCGGTTGGGAAAAAAACGTCCCAACAGTCACGTTATGAGGCCTTTGCGTTTGCATTAGCACGTGGACGTACAAAGGGAACCAATCAACATTCAGAGAATGTAATAACATCCAAGAAACTAAAAGCAACGCACCTTGTACCACACAAAAGTGTGATGCAAGCATGTTTCCACCCAAAAATGAGAACGCACATCAGATCCATTGCAGCACACAAAACACAGCAACAACTCATTAGCTGCAATCCAATCTTACCTGAGGAACGTGTGAAGCGATAGCTAAGGCGAGATTCCCATCCACTGTCGTCTCATAATACATTTATTCTTTACAAAACAAGAATTCTGACGTCAACTTCAATGTTTAACCCAGCAGATGCACAGATGAATAAATGCACGGTAAAACATATAATGAATACTTATTAGCAAAACAATGAGTACGTGCCAATCACCTGGTAAAAGTAAAACTCTTTTCAACACAATTTCGACTCATTAATCAAGGTCTACAGTCATTAAAAAACAAACTAATTGACGAATTGCCAAAACAATGTTTTTTTAAAATAAAGTATTGCACAGCAAACAATGGACGTGACTAGACCTCGCAGCTGGAAAAAAGTCTTAACATTTACATTATGAAGCCTTGGAGTTCACTCTAGCAAGTAGACACACGAAGGAAGCCAGTAGACATAAAAAGGGTCTAATAACACATAGCACATTGGAGCTAACAAAGAAGCACCAAATACTTACCAGTTTTCCAACTTATTCGAGCAAATCAAGCCCCATTAACCGAAAATAATGGCCACCAAAACGAACACCGCTTGCGTACCTCGCGCACAAATCTAGCTAATCAGATCAGTGGTGTCTAGAAAAACAAATTAACTTCTAATTTTTTTACATCTCTAACATGTCAGGGATTATCAAAAATGCCTTCTTTCCTGCTTTTAACACTAGATTTAACTAGTAAAAGCCCAAGCAAAATAAATTATTTTGAAAGCGTAAGCAGGAGAACTAGCAACAAACCCAGATATAAAAACGCGTTAAAATAACATTGTAAGCGTCCTAAACTCATATGATTTCAATTTAAATAGAGTTCTGGCCTTTGTTTTGACATTTTTGTCCACATGTGTTTACCATTATCAAGTTTGATGTTTGTTACCAAATTGGTTTATAAAGTCCTTTACAACGTGCTTTTGTTTGTATTCTAGTGTAGTTTTGATCTGTTTCCATAGTTTTTGCGCGTTTTTTAACAGGAATCTACAATCCTCTGCCTATTCGAGTTCTGGTGCACAGGCAAGCGATCACCACTGTAGAGGGTTCCTCCTCCCCCTCCTGGTTACCCTTGCCAGCAGAAGTCTGAGAGCGTTTTGACATCTTTACTGTTATAAGGGTGATAAATACAGTTAGGCGACTAATGGGGGCTCAAGCCGAGGGTACGTCACGTTCCAAGGAGTCTCCGCGTTCCTCCGTCACGTGGTTTAAATTTACTTCCCGCCTCTGGCCTACAAAGCACATTTAAAGAATTAAGTATTACATAGCCCCCTCGTCTTTTGAGCGCCGTCCCCGGCGCTACCCCTATTGATTCGCTTTGGTTAAACCATCGGGTGGTTTGCTTTCTTCTACGACTAAGTAGGCTTCGTCCTCGTAGCCGACCGGCGGAGCACCTCTGTAAGGCCGGATCTTATTGTGATGGACGGTTATTGGCTGGGTACGGAGTTCCGCATTCCGGACGAGGTAGTTCGTAGGGGACAGGACTTTTACTACGCGGAAGGGATCTTTACTCCAAGGGTGGTAAAATTTGCGATGTGTCCCAGGTGGAGGAATTGGCCGATATATTTGGACGAGATCTCCTTCGTGGTAGGCAGTGAGTCGACTGTGCTTGTCGTAGTATTTCTTTTGTCTGGTATGAGACATTTGAAGGTGTCGGCGGGCGAGATTAAACGTCTTTCTTATCCCTTCTTTGAGACGTAGTACGTACTCCGGGGCGTTAGCTGGGAGCAAAGCTCATCCAAGTTGTTGATCGGGATGGCTGCAGCTTCGAAGAGGGCGCTACAGATTGCGTCTGCGTCCTTTTTGGGCGGAGATCTGGCTGGGGTAGTTTTCTTATGCCGCTGGGTCACTAGTGTCCCTTCTGCGAAGTTCAGGACCGCCTTGGTGTTACGAAGGAAGTCCACACCGAGTATAGCGTCCCAAACTAACTCGGGGCACATAATGAATGGGACTTGCCACGTTTCTGTCCCCAATGACACTTTTAGTGACGTCTCTCCTTTTACTTTCATCTTTCTCCCCTCTGCTGAGAGAAGTTTTGCGAAGGAGGGACCCGTGCGGAGCTTTTTGTGGAGATCAGGGAACGCTTGAGGGTTCACTAATGACTTAGCTGCGCCTGAGTCAAGAAGGAAACTGCAGGGGCGTCCCTCTAGCTTGCCGGAGACTCGCATAAAGGGAAGAGAACCACGGGGTGATAAGCAGGATAGGGAATAATGCTGCTCACCTGCTTTTGCGGGACGGAGCGGAGGGGTCCACCGCGGACGTGTGGAACTTGGTCGTCGGTGGGTCGTGTGGAGCGACGAAGTCAGGAGGAGTTCCTGACGTTTCCTCGTGGCTGCATCGACCAGCTGGCTGAGGTCGCTGGTCTTCAGGGCCTGAAGTTTCGCGGCGATAGACGGAGGACGAACGCCGGCTTTGAACTGGACAGCCACCCATCTTCTCACCTTGTTAGGTGGGCATCCCCTGAAAGCCCGTTCAGCAAGGATTTGCAGTGCTCCCGCGAAGTCCTCGTCGCTTTCGCCCGACTTTTGCTCGCGGAGAAAGAACTCCCTAGCAAGCGACTCCTCTCGTTGGTCGATGACGAGCTGGGCCAGAATTTCGCAGCACTCGTCTAGATCGGAGTCGGGTGAGACCCCGGCATCAACCGCTGCGGAGAACAGCTCTTGCGGAAGAGCGTGTAGGATCAGCGGGATCCTCTGCCGCTGGGGAAACAAGTGGATGTTAAACCTAACGGTTTTCATCCAATCTCCGAAATTCATCCCTTCCTTGAAATGGGGAAGGTCCGCCAACGCTGCCACCAGTGTAGAGGGTTCCTCCTCCCCCTCCTGGTTACCCTTGCCAGCAGAAGTCTGAGAGCGTTTTGACATCTTTACTGTTATAAGGGTGATAAATACAGTTAGGCGACTAATGGGGGCTCAAGCCGAGGGTACGTCACGTTCCAAGGAGTCTCCGCGTTCCTCCGTCACGTGGTTTAAATTTACTTCCCGCCTCTGGCCTACAAAGCACATTTAAAGAATTAAGTATTACAACCACAGCCTCCGCAACGCCGCCAGACTACCAACGACTATCGAGAAGAAAAGTAGGAAAGGAAAAGGAACGTGACCTGTAGTGAATAGGGACGCACTAGTAAAATATTAGAAAATATGCGGTGTTGAACGCACTGAAATGAGGTACTTTGTCATATAACGGCAAGAATAATGCAAATTAGGACAATATACAATCCAAAGCGTAAAAGAAAGCTTACATAGGGTGTGTTTATAAAACCTAGAAGCGTAGAAACATTGATGCGAAGCAACGAAATGACATGAAAAGATTACTACAATTTATCGCCAAGGGGTATAAGTGTGAGTCTACCTAGAATTACGTTAAAAACGCGTGTCTTGGAAGTATAGATATAGCATCCTGGGAACTCCCTTGAAAGAAAACATGCCAAAATGGAGCTGCTGACAGGGCCCAGTGGCAAGCTTAGTCGACCAGAGCAATGTGGCCACCTCTTTGTGAACGAAACCGGAACCGGTGGTCATAACAAACAGAGTATTACAATACCACATATAGATGATGCAAAAGGAAAGCCCTTGGATTAAGTTGTGGGTCAATTGAAGAGGCCAGGTAACGCAATGGCAAGCACTGGGCAGGGAACTAAAATATTGCGGAGGGTAAATGACGTTATGATGGACCCCTGCTGGACAGACTATATATAAAAGAGGCAATAGATGCATGAATTGAACAAAAATTTTGAACAATATTCTGCCTTGGTAAGCTAACTGTCGTGCTCATTGAATATGCAATGCTTTGATTAATTTCGTAAATTAATTTGGCTAGATACTTTAGTGCGTTATTCGGCTGGATTTTTAATGCCGATATCATCGCAAAGCCGTTTTGTGGTGAATTATAAAGAGTATTTGAGGTTGAAGGGAGGTGGACTATAGCCTCGTTCACCTTAAGTTGCGTGCCTGCGTATGCTTTAGCTTGTTGTGGTACTTGTGCGCATTTCGAGGAATGAGATTACACCGTGTTCCGTGTTGGAAAATGCTACCAACTCATGTGACTGTAAACTACACCTAAAGGTGAGGAGGAGGAGGAGGAGGTATGTCTTCATTTAGCAGAAATTTGTATCCGCGTGATCGATGACAACACACTAGACCTGTATGTATGTAGGGAGGAGGACAAAAGTGGTTTGTGCATCTTTACTAAGCCCAAGAGTCGAAGCGGCATAAGTTGCAACTGACCGTGCAGAGCTCGCCAACTGAGAAACATAACATGTAGATGGATTCGCGAAACTGTCTTTAAAGACATTCTTGCAAGCGTGGCGTGGCTAAGGTTTGCGATGCCCCTTTCCTTCTCTATCAGAATAAATGCGGTTGTGTTACCTCTTCAACCCACTGCGTTAGCACGTGAGCGTTAACTCCCACCTCGTTGGAGAAGCTTTGCTTCCTATTATGTTTTATTTTGTTCTCTGCTTTCAGGATGAGTGAGATGAGAACGTATACATGCAGGCATGCATGCATGTCTACTCAAACTATTATCAGCATAACACCCACTACAGGAAGGTAAGGCTTCAGTTTGCGAACAGTGTGTATTCCAAACAACACAGTCCCATCAGTAGTGACTAGTAGTGTACACGTCTTATTAGTGTGGTACTAAAAATGACTCGGGAGGAGGAGGATAAGGAAGGCGATTGCTGTCTCATCTCCATGATTCTATGCAATGTGTACCTGCTGACAGTCTCTTCTGTTGCAATAGTTTGGAGGCGGAATGCTGTTGCTACTGAATCAATGCTCAGTAGGAGTTGCACGTCGAGGTGGATATTTGATCAGATATTGGCTAGGGTAGCATGAGGGTCATAGACGGACGGAGGCCGCAAAAAGAGATTGAGGAAGAAAAAGAAGGGGAAGGACGTATCCACCTACATTCGTTTCGTGAAGAAATGCACTCTGTCGCATTTTCAACAAGGTGACGGTTTTATTTTATAAAAAGACGTATTGAAAACGCGGTCATTGACTAGCCGTTAGCAAGTTCCTAGAAGTATTTCTAGGGAAGGAAGGGAGACCAATCTTCTCCTTACTATTGCCGAACCAACTTATAAATCGTTGTACAACTACTCGTAAGCGATGCAAAGAAGGAAGGTAGCAAAGAAGAAGATCCACCTGTCAGACGATGAAAGTGCTGGGTACTGATCCACCCTTCACCTACAGGACCTACAAGCAGTGTGACCGCTTACACTAGTCAATCAAGCTACATACCAGACACTGTTGTCACACAATGTGTCAATAAATACTCGAAAATAGCCATCGACACCTCCGCCGCGACCATTAAGCGCCACGTTAACGAGTAGCACCCCACCCACCAACCCGCCTGCTCACACTCTCGCAAAAGACAATGAACACACGCACACGCCAGTGAAGTCAATTAGCACACATTTAAGAAGTGGAGCTATTGCAGCTTATGGAAGGCAGAGAAATGCGTCACAAGGCAAACACTTTCAAAACAGGCAAATTTTTCAACGGACGTGATCTCGCGTTCACGCCTTTTGTGGGAAGGAATCAGTCACCCACCTGGTGAAGTGGGACTCCACTAACAGCAGCAACACCAACCAGATCCACATTAGGGTGCTACAGATGGTTGAGCAGCGGCAGCAGTTGCTATATCATCAACACAAGCTTTTTAATCTGCCCCAAAACAGGTTTTCTAAGTGAACTGTCTTCTAGATCGGGCCCACTCCTAAACTTTTCTCTGATTCGTTTACACAATATTGAACCATTTGAACTAACTGATGCGTTAAAGCTTTTGCAGAAAGAGGCTGCAAAAAGGGGTTGGAGAAACACTCATAGTGCATATTGCATGGTATTGCGCGATACGATGTTAGGGGATTCCCTACGCGTACACATTTGGGTCACGACTAATTAATCAGTCCGATGAAAGCTGTCACTTACTTTCCCTTCTCCAAGCCCCGGTCGCCGACGGTGTTGGGAGTAAGCACCGGTCAGACAGTCCTATCTTAAAACAAACTAAAGTAAAACCCTTCTCCACGGCTGCGTCTTGTCCTCGTTGGGGAAGATGTGCAACTGCCTTAATGATTACTTGAAGGCGTAGACTATTTGGAAGGGGTCTTTGCATGTGTTTTGTTCTCACAACCATTTATGCAGAATCTGTTGGAAAAGTGGAGGGCATATTTGCAAAGAAAGAATAAGCGTGATGAGGCACTTCAGAAATTGGATCACGCAGTTCACTCCAAGCCCATTCCAACGTCTTTGATCTTTGAGTGGAATGACTCCACCGTACGGCGTACTTTCACGAAAGGCAGAGGAACAAAAAGGCGAAGGTATCCGTTATCGTTGCATTAATTCAGCGAAAGTAAGGCAGAGAAGTGCAGCTTTACGTGAACTACCTACTTGATAGCGAGGACGCTTGAGGGCATGTGGATTCAAAGGCACATTCATCGCATCCTCTGCTTTAAGTTTGTCCTTCCAGTCAACCAAGTCAACAGCTATCCTCTGGGCAAAGTGAAATCATATTTGGTCGTTCGTTCAACACAATTGGTCGCTTTTTTTCTCTCTGTGGCTCCTCTACTTCCTTTCCTTGTTTATAATGAAGTGGAAACTGGGTGGCATGAAGAGAGAAGCACCGCAACTTTCCAAAGGCATCCATCACAGCGGACGACTGTGAGTCAGCAAAGGTCGAAAAGAGACAAACTTGGCAGTGTGACATATAAAACTAGCGAAAACTCTCACAACAGGCAAAGGCAATTCGTCTTTTTCATCAGCAGGATTCTATGTAACCTGTACAAGTATGAAACAAGTGGATCCGCCAAATCGGGCGCTGCCAATCAAGCGGCAGGGCATAAAGATGGCGAACCTGCCTTCCGACGGTGGTGAAAGTCACAATCGAAAAGGTGCAGTGCCTCCTAAGCGGTTTCATTTCACTCGATTTATCTATGCGCCACCTCGACGGTGAGTGAATTTGTTTTGGAATATTATGTGGCGGCAATGCGATTCCACTGTGTTGCACGACTGTCGTGGTTAAAGGTAGAACGACTCAACTTGTTGGCAAAGAAAATCTCTGCAAAATTTTGGCTGTACTTGGTGCTACAGATGGTGTGCAATTTTGAGCAGACAGAATGGTTTCTTTGTGAAGCTTTTATTATAAGTTATGGAAGGTTACTAAAGAAATTAAACCTGAAAATGATCTTAGCTTTTGCTTCATGCCTCGCTCAGATAGGAAAAGGTTTCAATTTTGTTGGGTGTTGTATCGTGTTCTACACCTTAAAGGCTTTAATGAATACCACCTTTTAGGACGGGATATCGCTACTCTTGTTTTTAGAGGCCTTTACTACTGTCTCTGCTGTGACCAATGCAGTGCCCAAGATGTGACAAATCCACGTTTGTAGAGCCATTCATGCCTGTGTTTGGTGTTGGTGGATGTAGCAGGCGGGTTCTCGAAAGGACTGCCTATTTGCTTCCATTGTCGAGCGGCGAGCTGCATGCGTCTTAGGTACATTCAGCAGGCGCAATTTGAGTAAATGCAAACCGAGGTAGTTAAGACTTTACTTCGAATGCGACTTCGGTGTGCAATGCACGCTGTTGTTAAAGTAACTATCAATTTCCAGATCAGAATGGCCAACTTATGGTATAGCTTCACCAGGAGCAAGGTTGCTTATCACAATTCATTTTGCTCCCGCAGATACAAAAATATTTTAACCAGTTGAAACAGATTCCGCCATTAGTTTTGAATAATGAGCATAAAATTTATTTGCAAATGGTACTTCAAAGGCATTATTATCAAAACAAGAGACTAGACTGAATGTCTCTAAGTTTATTAAGCGTTACTTAAATTGGCAACGAAGATAGCATTATTAAGAATGCAAATAGTTCAGCTTTGGACTGGAGACACTCGAGGTTAAGGTTGGTTACGAAGCTGAAGTCCTGTGCAATTACAGCACAGTTAAAGGAGACTAACGACACTCAACAAAAAGGGGACTGTGGAACACTTATGCTTTTGAAGCGTGTTTTGTAGGCGAGGATCGGAAGGACAAATTTTGCCTGGTCTTGGATGTACGTGAAAGTTCCATCAAGCCTGAGGCTTCGCAGTCGTGATTACTCTAGCCCTGTCACCACATATCTGCCTGTACTATGTAAAAGATGTCAAAGAATATCCAACTTTTTATAGCAAGGGTGGTAGAAGGGAAGGAGAGGAAAAGGAAGAACCGCTCACAACAGCTGCAGCGTCCCGGGGCTCCCTTGAAGGCAAACGGGGGCAAAATACCAGGTCAGAATACATAAATATTTAGCAGACAGATGGGAACGAGCTGCTAGTATGTCCTGGAGGCCAGCCTACGTGGCTAGAGCATTATGGCCACCTCCGTGACCCTGACCGAAACTGGCGGTCCAACCAAACAGAGTGTTACAACAGTGTGCCAGCAGAAGGTGCAAGAGCCTGCCTCATTAATCACCGCCAATAGCCACACTTACAAATGCTTAAGTGGGATGAATCCAGGATTGCTTTTACTTTCCATGTCAATTCGCACGTACAGACTCGTGCAAAGTTGCGTCTAGTATGCGAAATGGCATTGTAAATAGTTATTAGCGTAAACAATACCTGCAGTGGAGCTGGGAGGATCCAGTTCTAGATTTGAAGAATGGATGGGAACCGTTGTTATCGCATTTTTAGCATCAAATCGGAGTAGAATAAAAGTGAGAATATTTTGCTGGATATGGGCACACGCGAGCAAGCAGTGATGCATTTTGTTCAATTATGTTTATAAAGCTTGATAATTTGGTCCTGTATCTTAAATGTAGTATATTACGTATCGTTTAGGACCAAAAATGAATGCTAATGATGTTTATAATTTCTAAAACATATGCCAACTGCCGATTGCATATTTTTTAAGTATAACCAGCCTTTAAGTTAATTAACTAGCACATCATTTTCGAGGTCATCAGCGGTAACTGCTTTCTACCTCATTGTTAAATTGGATCAGTTGCTACACTAAAATGTAATAATTTTGACAGAAGAAAGCCGTAAATTTTAAAAGACTTATCCTACTTACTGGAAATCGCTTAGTAAAAATGAGCTTGCAGGACACGAATTTCACTGGAATGCATCGCTTCTGAATGAAGCGTAACCTGCTAATCTGGAGTTCTTTTGCGAACAATCGAAATCAGAATTCAGCCTCTGGCACTAGTTTTCACACGACTCAGGTAGGAACATTTTGCACTTTACCATTCCTTACCGTATTTATCGTGCACAAACTGAAAGCAATTACAATTTGCTGCATATTACTAAGACCCCAGTCACTAATGCACAGTAAGATTGCTTCATACTAATCGCAAAATATTGGCTTTTGGGTTATTTAGGAGCAACAGGGTTGTAGCTAGAAGACCTTAATACAAATCGGGAAAAGAACTCAGTTATGAAAGAGTTATTCACCACGTTTAACTGCCATTGGGAATAATAGTATTTTTTGACCCGTAGCTTAGATTAGTGGGTGCATAAGGTGTTACAGAAGTAGAGCAATGCCAAATTAGCCTAAATGCCCTGTGCTCTTTGTATTTCCTACATTGTCTCAAAAGAGGTTAAATTGCTACGGTGCCAAAAACGTAAATCTCCTCCGAAACTACGACATTTTGTGCCGTGCAGCTGCACTAAGAGTGTCCATTAACAAACAGCCGGAGAGCACCATATTTTGTTCATTCCAATCTATAAATAATTAAAGGTAAGTATCAAATGCTATGTTACCTGCGTTTCGGTGAACACAATGTAATGCGAATAATCTAAATGCAAAAACTTGGATAGCATAGGTACATAGGTACGATCTATATTCTTGGTTTTTCATCTCCAATTATTCAATTTTGTACTCAGCTGTTTTCTCCATTGCTAATGGCTGTGATGTTACTCGTGTTGTGCAATAAACTTGGAACTGGTTGATAATTAGCCAGCCTTTTTTGGGCAAATAAGGTTGTAATGACGCAAGCTTATAAATCTGGAATCCATTAGACCTACAACTTAAGAGCTTATTCCAATTAGTGATTTCCTCAGGCAATTCTCATACCAAATTATAAAATTAAGATTTGGCCAATGGTAAGTGCGCCTAGGTAGACACTGGGGATTTATAGTGCGCGAACGTACACCCTCAAACAATTGGGTATCCCTGTGACCAGAATTAGTCTTAACCTTCTGTGAATGCTCTAACAAGGGTAGGGAGCAAAGCCCTTCTCTCCTCATTATAATGGAAATTGGCCAGAAATGACAGCTAGCTTTCGCTTCCTTTTGCAATTGCTTATGGCGTTTCTCGGCTAAAAATCTGACAATTTTGGCACGTCTGATATGTAAGGAGCTCGTTTAAGCAAAGAAGGCTGCAATAGTGCAAGTATTAAGACCGATTGCTTGCCGTAGTTGGCACTTTACAATCCCACAAAGTAGGTGTGGTCGAAGTGCACTGATGGTATTTCGGCAACAAACTCAGGAATGGCAATGATGCAGAGTTCCGTTTGTTTTTATTAATATTGGTAAAAATTGCTACGATTTGGGAAATCAGCAGCTCTATTTCTGGCCAATGTGTAGGGTGTATCTTGTGGCAAGGAAAACTGGGACACTACGGGTCTTGAGGTGCGTTCCCTTTCATCCGTTTTGATTGTGAGTTGTTCAGTTTTAAGCATTAGCAGCTATCATCATTCTGCAAATTCTTGCAGCATTTTGCGTTATAAAATCTGGCAATATGGATGCAACCAAAATGCAGAACATTTATATTAGCAAGGAAGACTGAGGGTATGCAATAATAAAGTGAAATGCAAGAATAGGTGAAAGGCTTGTGCAGTCAAAGCAAGGATGAAGAAGTTCAGGTTTGGACAGTGACGATGAAAAAGAATTCGATTAGAGTAAATCAGGCAGTGCATTTTTACAAAGAATAGATTGCTTAAAGGAGTAGGAAAAAATTTCATGCTTCTAAAACACTTAACTTTACTTCCCATAAATAGCACTATGCTCTCTCTTGCTTTCTATCCCTTCTTGTCCACGATCCATCCATGTGCCACTCTCATCCCCCATTTCATTTGTATGCATTGTTTCAATATTATCACATCTGTTGTCTAGTGTATATCACATGGAAAGGTCTAACTATGATTGACCTCTTCTAGTGCGCTATCCGAAAAAAAATCAAGTTTTTTTCACTCAGCCGATTTATTTACATCTATTTCAGTCGCATAGCTAGATGAGTGGGAAAATGAATCAGCCTAGAAAAGGATGGCAGAAAGTGAGGAATAAATGAAGAACACTGCACTGCAGTTCCACAATCACGAACTCTTACATCTTCGCCTCAATCATAATAGTTCCTTTGTCTCTTCCAGCTTAAAATTCTTATTACCTTGCTTCCATCTATAGCAAACGGATTACTGTTGCCGTTCGCAATGCAAAATAGCGATTGGTCTAAGCATAGAATTTGGGTAAGCATTGGAAAAGCCCCCTTTGTCAACTCATGCGCATTCTTAAAGGATAAATCGCCGATCCCTTTAGTCAAAATTAAACCTTGAACTACGCTTGCCGTGCTGCACTTACTATTCTTGTCTCGAATTCCCAAGAAGGCAGCAGCAGCTGGAGACATGCTGATGTGAAACATCTTGCCCACTGCAAAAGCACTGTAGCATAAGTAGGCTTGACTAGATCTGGCTGATTGAGACTGAATTAGAATAGACTAGATCAGCATCCTAGGTTAGATTATGACAGACTTGACTAGGGCGCCTTATACGTTGCCGTTCTGTCAGCCCTATCACTAATTCGGCCCGCCCAATCGACTGGACGCATTTCCATGCCACGTGAAATGAGACTCTCTCTTTCTCGTAGATATTAAAGATCAAGAAGCTGTGCTGCACTTACTATTCTTGTCTCGAAGTCCCAAGAAGGCAGCAGCAGCTGGAGACCTGCTGATGTGAAACAACTTGCCTAATATTCGTGTCCCACTGCAAAAGCACTGTAGCATAAGTAGGCTTGACTAGATCTGGCTAATTGAGACTGAATTAGAATAGACTAGATTAGCATTCTAGGTTCGATTATGATGAACCTGAGTAGGGCGCCTTATACGTTGCCATTCTGTCAGCCCTAACACTCTGATTCGGCCCGCCTAATCGACTGGACGCATCTCATGCCAAGTGAAATGACTCTCCCTTGTAGATATTAAAGATCAAGGTGCAAACATTTAAAAAAACCCGGTTTGATAAAGTCTTTAAACTAAGTGAAGAAAAGATCTAATGTCTACGCCTCCTTTATCATGCCAAACTCCAGCGTATCATTGTTAATTGTCTCATTCGTCTCCTGCTGCGCTCGATATGCTTTATGGTATTGCATTTTGCATTATGTCTCACCTTGTGTGCTCCATGCAGCCAACTCTACAATGCATCCACGCTCAGACATTTACCTTTGTTTTCCACTTTAGTGGCACGAGAACATCTGGCTCCTCTGCCTTCCTCGAGCTTCTCTCACCTTCACCTCCTTCGAATCTAACATCATTCTCCACTCTTCCTTCTGCTTCTTCTACCTCTCCTTCCGTCAACGCCCTCTTAGCAAGTCTACTTCGTCTCCCTACTAGTCTTTCTCTTGATTGCGTCATGATTAAATCAGGCAAAGGAGCATGACCAGATTAGATTTGCACAGGCCAAACTGGATCTGTCCATAACACACTGTGCCTAAAACTAAAACTTGTCTTCTCGTACCTAGCTTGTATCGCCGACATCATCGCCTTAGTTCCATTTCTTCCTCCTCCTTCTCCCCTTCCTCCACTTACCCCCTCCGGTGTAAAGGTGGACGCATTGCTACTGCTTCGTAATTCGTGGGCTGACCGAACTCCTGCCTGCCTATCCCATTGCTCACTTCCTACACTCACCTTGCAGAGATTCCCTTTATATCTTTGGTCCATCTGTGCCCTTTACTGTGTCTATGCCTACCTGTCTGTTTGTCTACCCGAGTCAGCATGCGTGTTACTGCCAATTTCAATTTTCGGCTTTTAGGAGGGTCACATTAGTTGGTTTTGCGTGGACAGAGGTGGGAAGGTGTGTGCGTATGAACTTAAGTGTCTATGGGTGCAAGGGCTCATTGTTCTCATTATTCACTTCAAATGGTTTCATCCTGAGCCTAGTAAGATCTCTTTTGGTCTTTCGTTGGGTGGCTAGTTGGTTGTCTATTTACTTTTAACTCTACATTTTGCCAACACTTTACCACCCACCGATTTAGTCTCGCTCTTCCTTCTGTGGCTCCCCTACTTTCTGCCTTTATTCAGATTGAAGTGAACCTTCCGTGGTGGGAAGAGAGTAGCACTTAAAACGGCCCCAAGGCGCAAATGCTAAAGAGAGGCAGGTTAAGCCCTGCAGCACGTAAAACTGGTGTCAGGTAGAGGCAATTTGTCCATGTTGCTTGCTTGAGAGCTGCAAACGATGGGATGCAGCGCAAGCAGTAGTAAATGAAGGCGGCGAACTTGTTGTTCTACCACTGCTCAACTCGCAACTTGAGAGCCGTAGTGCCTCATCTCTATGCCGATATTTATTCGGAGATGCTGAGGACACGTCAATTTTATGCAAGATCAGCCACATCCTGGCTAAGACCACGCTTTCTTATTAGCACTTCGGATTAAATTACAACGCTGAAGAGGAACTAATGTGAAGATTAGTCGAATAACCTTGGGAAAGAGGAGGTAGACAACCAAGTCAGGCTGACACTATAGACCTTCAAGCATACAGATTTGTGCATTAACCCTAAAACAACTCTCAACACTTAATGACGATAAGACCTACTTCCTCCAGCATGTTTTCTTTAGATTCTAGATGTTGTCGACTCCGAGCACCGGTTTTACCGTTTCACGTAACGTGACGGAAAATTCTACCTTCGACTAAGCTGCCATTAACTGACATTGACTTTCACACAAGCACTTTGATGAGCACCGCAACAGCTAGCAAATTTTAATAAGCACAAACCAACTCTAAGGTACACCAAATCCCGAACAAATGGAGTTTGGGAGCCCATTGTGTTAGTCAAAGCATCGCAAAAATGTTTGTCGAGCAAAGGACTAACATATTTACCCACTGTGAAAGGAAGCGGCACGGAATGCACTGTGAAACGTGTCAACCAGACCCAATTTATTACCACTTCTCTTAAAAGCATGAGAAAACAATTGTGAGAGACAACAAAGTGGAGAGACGCAATCGAAACTAAAGCTGTACAAAACGGGTTATGCCAGAGAACAGTGACACTCAGATATTATCCAAGACTTGCTTCAAAATGGACTTTAACATGTCAATCTGCTCACATTTGTTACATTTTCTTTGGAAAATGAGAGATTAATTGAGTGAGACAACAAATTGCAGAATAGAAATCGTAATTAAAGCAGGATGAAACAGGGTGAAAAGGAGACATCACGAGCAAATCCAAACAAAGAAATTGAACCGCAGTGATATACCTGTGGTCTCTCGATGTCCATTGCCATTAGAGGCGCTTTACAGTGCAAATAGCCTTACAATGGAAACATTTACCACGAGAATTGCCGTAAGCAATCGCAGCAGAAAACGCCATTCTGACTTTGTTCGTCATAACTTGATTGCGCTTATTTAAGAAAGTGATTGAAAATGAGTTTATTGCGTTGTGCTCTTGCACGCCGCTCCGTTACTCTTTCCATTCCCATTCACGGCGAGAGCGCGAAACTCACTTGCATTCCAACGCAGAGAGATGAAGTCGCACGAAAGAATTTTGCCTAATGCTAATGACTCTGTGGATTCTGACGAAGTCTCACAGGAAACTGTTGAATTTCCACGTGTTGGTGACCCTTGTGCGCCCGTCTAACATCATCCTACTCATCGCGTCGAATGCCTAAATGTGAAGGTCTGATCCGTGCACAAATAGGCAAAACCGCAAAATCTGCCAAATCTTTCCATGCCGATCATTTCCAGACCACGTATCATTGCAATGCTGGGACAAGAGTATGAAGTAGTAGAAGTTTGCGCCACAACAGCAACCGAAACGTCTGCCACTTAGTCTAAAGAAGGAACGCCAGGCTAAACCATGCAAGATAAGCTTCTTTCTGGCGATTAAGCTGAGTTCATTGTTAACTTTTCTATTTGTTTACTTGAAGCAGAACCATTTGCAGGACCAATTTGGACCTTACACTGGTGATGGCAGCAGAATAGACGAGAGGAGACTGCAAGGCTTAAAACGCCGATATTCGCTGTATTCATCATGCACGTTGTAGAGGCAGATGCGAGAGTGTGCCAGAAAACCTTTTGATCAAGGATTAAACTACCTGTTCATTTGGTCACTGACCTTGACTGAGTCTAAAAGATGTAGTCAAAGCTTTTAAGAAGTAAAGCATAGAATTTTTAATTAATTCTTGACAACACAGAATGCGACATGTAAAATGAGAAAAAGCTTTTCGCGATCTGGCTTTACTAAGGGATAAGTCCCAAATAAACTATAAGCTTTTGATTTTTCTTGAAAAACAGATTCAAATAGCAAATCAAGCGTGTCTGTGGGCTCTGCTGATGAGTGGACCCATCCAATCAAACGATGTTGCCTTGGCTCTGCTCTAATTTGCCCGTAGTCTGCTACTCAGCGGAATGTTTTCCAAGCCAACTACCCTACGCCGTTGCATGGCGAGTGAAGATGAAATGTTCACCAATTTTGCACCTAACGGCATGTCTCTTAAAGGCGTAGGGGGAAAAAGGATAGTTAGAGCCAATTTAATAATTCCCTGTCCTCTATCACTACAAATGGCGTTCGTGGATCAATGCTGGGATTTGTCACTTAAAGCCGTCTTCAAATACATTGCGACGCGTATGTAATGCGTTCGTTATTTGCGTAACTCAATTATTCAATTTCCTAAGTTGTTGAAACCCTCGTCTGCGTTTATTGTAAGAAAATTCGTTCCTAAGACATATCAGTAGACCTTCCCATCACCTCTTCAGTACGTCAGCACTACACTCCCCGCCCTCGAATCATGACTTACCTCGACGTTTTTCCGGGCGTTAAAATAAGCTGTTGCCACTCCGTGGTTGAATGCTAATGATTCTCACCCAAAAAGATAAAAATAAATTCCAAATAACCAAGTGTTCCATGCCTATCCATTCCTTTTACTCAGCATGGAGAACAAACTCGCTCTTGGTATTGCACAGCATATCGGCAAAGCTGCAAGACCTCTATCCAAGCGAAATAATAGTGTTTGGAGCCTGTGGTTCACTTCAAGGGTTCGTCAGCCATTGCTGATAGGCGATGAGCATTTCATGTCAGTGTGAATTCATATAGCTTAAAAAAGCATTGGAGCGTCCCATCAGTGATAGCGAGAGTCAACAAGTAATCATGTAACGTTTGACCTTGAATAACTTGACCTGACTGGCATTAAACACATCCTTTAGGTGCATTTTAGTAAAAAACCTTACGTGGTTAGCTGGACAATTGCTTCCGCTAACTACGTATAGGTAAAACAGCAAAATCAGACCTGTTGAGCAATTGTGTCAAGGCATTTATTGAGTTGCAGGCTTCAGAGATAAATAAGTAATCAACAGTCTGTTGACCCTATCACCGCACCCAGGTCTTGTCTGAGTGATCGAGGATTTCGTTAGGCGCTTCATAGAAGGACTCCTTCAGCCAAAAACTCAGGGCTGGCACAAATCAACAAATCAGAAGAAATGTACCAACGAATAAAAAACCGAACTGCGAGCTCGTGTAGAAAACATTGAAAGTTGTTAATATTTGCCAAACAAAAGTTGGTGAGTTCATTCTTTGGTAAGCATAAAAAAGCTACTTTACGTGGTGACGACAAGAGTAACTAACCACCGATTGCAGACGGAGGTGACGTTGATCAGTGAAGTTGAGAAGGGAATCTGGTCCCTATAATTGGCTAGAGAATTGTTGCCAAGGCACCTGGATTCCAAAACGGCCCGTTGAAGGTGCTGTAAATGCATTCCCAACGTTTGCAACCCCATAACTGTCCTGAAAGCTCAGATGTTATACTGATGTTATAATGCTGTTATTACCTTGGAGTGGATGCGGCCTCTACTTTAACATGCCCAGTAGTTGATGTTGACAGAATCAGAACAGGGGTGTTCGCCCGGACGTATCAAGGATGCTTTAAGATGTCAGCATTAAAAATTGATTTCCGAGATATAAAATGAATGAAATGAGGCCTATAAGTAAAAAATGAGTTTTTAAGCCTTACACAGTCCCTAAATTAGGCAATCCAGATATGTCGGAGTAAAGAGAGATGAGAATTGCATAAACACCTCAACTGCGCTTCCTTGCCACTTTTTTGGAAGATGGCAATCACCTCAAACGACTGTTAAGTTATGCCCGTCACATGTACGAAGACCAAGAATTCCTAATTGCCACCCAGTTACTCCCCCTGTAGTCACCATTGCAGGTCAGCTCTAAGCTCTATGTAAAGAAATGACCATAAAACTCAACTCGACAAATCAGTAGTACTTATGGAACTCGATTTTTTTAGCTGGAGATTTTTCCTCCCTTTAACATATCTTTCCAACAAGAGCTAAACGGACCAACCGTCTCCCATTGTACTACACCTTTTGGCTCTTAATTATATACCAAGTAAATTAACAAATGATTTTGCCATTTAGTTTCATCCTACCTATCTCTGCATTCTTATGCACCCTTGCTTTATTCCTTTGATGCATTGTTCTGCGTTTGGTCTACATTTACACCTTCTCATCTGTAGACATACAAACCCACACAAGTTATTATTACTATTATTATTCATTTAAAACAAGTTATAACATTCTACACTTCTCTATCTGCTTTATATAAAGTCAGCTAACCTCGCAAGAATTTAATTTGTACTGCTCCTACTTCGGTCCTTTCGCTGCATACCAACGCGTCAGTACACAACTTACTAACCCATTTCTGCATCAACCAGCAATTGTGCTTCTGTCAATTTGTCTCATGTACATCTGTGATACTTTGCCCACCGAAATCATCGTCATTTGCGCACTATCGTGTGACACTGCGCACGGTGCTGCGACGTTGAAGCAAGCATTAATGGGTAGCGGCTTTACCTTATTCTGTTCCACTTGGTTTCCTCCTCACAGCATATCCGTAGTTTCCCCTGACTGTTTTCAGTCGGTTGGCTTAACGTTTCCGCATGGGCAACCAGATGCTGATTTTTACAAAGACCGGATCCAGTGACTATGGATATGCTGAACAAACTGTCACTGAATGGCTGAGGAAGTGCAGTACAGAGCGACGGATTAGATCCTTTTAAAATAATTATAAGAAGTGTATGACGCGTTCCTTATTTTTCTCCAATGTAACAGTGACCCACGGAATCGCCGCTTTTATGCTTAAAACATGTGAAATTACCCTAATATAATCAATGGTGAGGTTAGTTTGATACACGTCAACCTCACATATCCATCCTCACATACGTCAACAAAAGCAATTTCGTCGCTCATAGAGCATTATCTAACTGCGCCGACTACAATCGCAGATCGGTCGCGGAGTCAGAAATCTTATTCGAAAACGCTGCAGCAATTAGAAGATCCACCACGTCCGTTCTCACACTTCGTTCACGTTTCCTTTCAAAATCTAATTCCATTTGTAGCACGCTTTTTATTGCGATGGACTCTCTGCCTTAGTCGCTAACACATCACTTCCACCACGTATTACCTGCTAAAAGGCATTTTACGTGCGAGTATCACCAAAGTATCAACCATCAATTCCTGGCGCTAATCACGTATCCTCGGAGACGTTTACATGATTGTGTGGATATATAATTTTTGTCCAAAAGGAGTAGGATGTGTTAGCACATTTTTCCTTCAAGTGTTAATGCTCTGCTTTTACTGGTCGCCTAATCGCAGACGGACCTCATTTAGTTGAAGACTTCTGCAATGCAACTAAAAGAAGAAGTGACTGCACAAGAGGTAAGGTCTCAATTTGTAGTCTGTCAACAGAGCAGAAGGAAAACAGTTGCCTGTTTTCTCCTCCGACGCCATCCTATGCATAGCTGACTGTAAAAGCGTCCAGTGTTAGCAAATACATACGGCTCAAATTAGCGCATGATTCCGTATCACCCGAGATATGATTTCTCACTCAGCAGCTAGCGTCGTCGCTTGTAATTAAACTCTAGGCACAAACCACCGTTTCGTGTAGAGGTGCGGATTCGCCATAAAATATTAGGCTGTCTAATTACTGGTGGAATTAATAACAGCGCCTTCTTATCTTGCCAATTCAGGGCACAGGTTTCAATGCGTTCACTGATCGACAAGTACCCAACAATGTGATTTAGATGGGATAAAAGTGGCTGCCACCAGTCGTAAAAAATGAGTTAGTAAACCATGATGGTTCTATTCCTGCGTGGCATTTTGGTGATCTTTTCTCCGGAGTCTCAGGAGGTATTGGCTCCGATTTGGATCAAAGTGAATGCAGCGCTTAATCAAATATGACGGACAACTACAGAAATAATGTAAATCGAAGTGAGTGCTGCAAGAAGCAAAATATGCGCGAACTTGTGCGTAAAAAATTCGTGCTTGCAAAACTACTTCCAACTCGTCAGTAGGCAAGTCAGATTAAGTTGACAATGCAGTGGCACTTAGATCAACGGGGATTGAGAAGGAGGTGCACCAGGCGGAATGAATGAAGCCACCCTCTGCATCAAGCAATGCTACAATCATCATATCTTATGCTTCGACCGCGCAGAAGCGTACTCAAGTCCATTCAACGCGAAAAACACCAAATCACTGACCCCAATACAGATGAAAAGCATCTTCGAGAAAAACAACATCGTACAAATCTTGCTTATTGCATAAAAAACTAAGCAAATCCAATCACAAAGCCAAGCATTCTACAAAGTGTCGTAGCTAATTAAATTGCGATTCTTGCATCCGCCTCCAAATTACATCCTGGCACACCCATTAGAATATGTCACTGCGCTGCTTAATGTGGCTGTTGCAGTCATGAACGTGCCAAAAGCGCCAGTTAATTGGCGTAGTCATTAGAGGCGAGTCATTAAAGAAACCGAGATTCTTCGCATAGCCCATGAAGAGATCCATTCCACTTTCCTCTCTCCTCCTCACATCGTCTATAAATACGATTCCGAAAGTTTGTCTGGCTGACAAGGTCCTCAATATGGCTTGCAGCTCGATAACAACATTGGGGCCATGCCTCGTGCAAAGAGACATCTTAATTACATAGAGGACGCAGTCGAATGCAGTAAATCGTGGTATTTGGCTACTCAGGATCCCCTCCAATTCACTGCCAACAAGTTGAAAATCGGTAGACCCTGGAGGACGACAATAGACATTTACAGGAAGGCGGTAATCTGTTGGCCGAGTGTATATTGATGTGGGATCGGTAGAGTTGACAATGTTCAGAGAGAAATAAGTGTCCAGCTCCAATGGATGCATAGGGCGGAAAACGTTCCCCCACTTTGTCAAGATGGAAAGAACTAGAAGGCATGTGACGCCTTCATACGCACCATGAGAAGCTCGAATCAGTGGGAATTTAAGGCCAAACTGCATTTGACTAAAGTGCTGTTCAACGGCTTTGCAAATGTCTGCAGTGCGTGGAGGTGACACGTCTGAATACAATGTGGTGTAGACTCGTCTGTCAATCCACTTCCACTTGCTGATGTATGAGTAGGGCGTTTGTAGGAAGAGAATCCACTCCCAGTTTGGAATCGCTGTGCAAACATTCACTATGTCAGCAACACCAAGGTATATGCACAGCATTTCAACCAAATCTCGACGGAGGTCCGTGATCTTCTTATTGTTCGATCTCACCTGCAAAATGCATTCATTAATTAACTGTCGAGTAGAACTACTTGAATTACAATGAAAGCAAACAATTTAATACATCTTACTCGGCCAATCATTTATTTGGAGAGTCTGAGAGGTTCAACTTACTTCCAACTCCATTTCACAGTTTCTGGCGGAAGCTTTAGAGTTCTCGTAAAATGAGTCAGGTTCGTGTGGGTGCGGGAACGCAAATCGTCTTCGCCGTTGAGACGCGAGAGGTAGTCAACCTTGCGAGTGCCACTGAAACGCAGTTCAGCAAATGACCATGTTTTCTCACAGACGTAAAATCGCACCTTGTTGTGGAAAAAAGCATTTAAATTTTAGAAAGCCCTATGCATAAGGAACGATCAGGGATATACTCATAACTAGGCGAATCAAGTATTAACAGCTAGTGAATGAACGTGTTGTGGGAGGGACACCTATTTTACCTGCGTTTCGAGCCGATGTCCTGAGAGTCAAAGGTTATTCTGTACATAGTAGGGATGGTGAACTACAAATGAGTCTAATTCTACCAAGGTGATAACTACTGGAGCCTTGCAAAGTAATAGCGGTTTATGTCGCCTGTTCTAGGGCAGCAGGATTTTTAATCAACATGGTTTGCACCTGTAAATTTACGCAGAGCTGTAGACAAATACCTTATGATTTCATTTAACTTCTCAACTTTGATTAAAGTTTATGCTTTAAAGCAAATTTTATAGAAGGTTTAGGTATGGATCAATCACTATACTGCTTAAATGCTACCCAATTCGTAGTGAGGTCTCACCCACAAACAGCGACAAAGTTGTCACCGCACAACAATGACTAAACCATACCAATTGGGTCTAATGGAGTTGTTTTCGACATTGTTCATGCTTCTGCTACTCTTAGACTTTGCTACAAAGCTCGTGTACGCTGCAGGCGCCTAAGAGACCTAAAATAATTGCGTCAAGCTAACTTTAATAATATGCCTGGAGCCGGTGTAAAATGCAACGCTTTTGTACCATAATAAATAGTTAATCAAGGACTGAATAAAGTGCTTTTGTATGTGCTAGTTAAATTCGAAATATTTATTTGAACTAGCCTGAAGAGTAGAGCGATTTGCAGGGTGCCGCTGCACCTCTAAATGTATTAAAATTACTTCAATCATAATAACGACGGCTGGAGTCAAAGTGATTCTTACCACCCCAGGCGACCGCAAAAGACTGCTGTTGATTTGGTCCTTGGTAAAAGTGACATTCACCAATCTAGGCTATCAATGGTCCTCTTCATGCAGTCGGAAGGGTTATCTTCAGTTTACTTCAACCTTCTCTTTACGCGAATTGGCATTCTAGGAGTGTAATGACTCTTCATTTATCCCTACCCTAAAATCCGGAATCAACAACCTAAATCAGTGTTTTCTAGCTGATCTTAACTGGTAAATCAAGGGCGGTGCTAATTCTTACTTCACGTCTCTTACAACACCTGCGATTGCCATTTTGGACACGCTCATCTACATTCAGTAATCATGACAGAGGGACCACTGGGGCGTGATCACCATGTCACCATCAATATTCTTTATCTTTGACAGCCACAACTTGTCCCTCCACCTGAACAAAACAATAGGGCGATAATCTGATAAATGAAATTTGCCTTTATTTGCTTGCTGAGCAAAATCGTCATTTTTTGTGCTTTTGTAGCAAAAAATTAGTGATAAGCCAACGAATGTAGGGAAGCAGTTTTATTCGTTGCTGCATATCTTCCTTTTTCAGTATTTTTCTCAACAAAGAATGCCTTGAAATTGAACGGATTGAGCTCATGATCTCAGAGTTGTTTCAACCGTGACGTTGGGAATGGACAGTTTTGCGCCCTGATTATTCGAACCAGGTTACGCCAACACGGAGCCATATCTCAAGGCATTATGCCGTGTAATTGCACAGATTGATCTACAATTCTGCAGTTACTTATTCGTCACAACAAACTCCTCGTATAATAAGGTACACTGGACATCCTAGCATCTAACTGAAGTCAAAGTCCTTGTGTGACCTCATTAGCATGAGACTTCGGATCAACCATGTACGGAAAGGGTCCTTTTGCTGTGGTTCGGCACGAAATATTGTGTGGAAGAGATGTCTCGCCACAGGTCACTTACCAATTTTCAATATTCTTACCATAATTACGAAGATGCATTATGGCGCACTGATTAATTGTTTCAGAATAGGTGTTAAGGCAGAGCAGGCACTTTTCATGCTACGCAAACTCCAACATTTAATGTTGCAACAGATAAAAGAAACTCAGACTTGATGTGGTCTTCTAAGGATGAAGTAGAGCCTTTAACCTGGGATTTAGTTAATGGATCATTTTAAGGACTGGCGATGATGTGAGTCATGTGGGATGCCTGAAATTGGATGCGATTTGTGCCACAGATTAGTCAGCATAGCAGCCCCATTTCATAAATTAAGCGCAAGCGAAGAGCTGTATGCTCCCATTTATCTTCTTCGGCCTTTTAGATCATGGTGGATTTCGGAATCGATGAGTGTTCTTGATACAGAGAATCGTAGATTAGTCCCATTTTTCATCGTCTAGAATGTCACGTTTCCTTCAAACTTGATGCGCCTTGTAAGTGATTTAACGTTGCTACTCTTTGTCTCAAGCGTCTACTCCAGACATAGGAGACTTATCTCACACCTTCATTTGACCCGAGCTTGTTATGTGAGGGATAGTATTTCAGAACAAAACAGTCCTTGTCTAAGCTCCTATTTGATCGCTAAAATGACAGCTTATTTTGAATGAACCTATCCGGCTTGGCATAACTGTTGCTTGCTAGACGAGAGTTATGCTGTTTAAGGCAGATATCTTTTGATTCGGCAGCAGCGGAACGCAGACTATTTTAAATCCGGAACGAATCCTATGCTCACCTGAATTTTAACTTCGATTTTTGGCTTAAATCTCCCATACCCAACTAAATTCGTTCCATTAAAAATCAAGAACAAGGGTAGTCAAAATGTCCCACAGACCATGATGCCTGATAGCGCAAGCCGATCCTGTAGTAAAGTTTTAGCAGAAAGGATTTAAATCCACCGGACTACTTTAGCCTACGAATCCATCTTTATGCTTTCGCGATTATATAGAGACATCCATGTAATCCATCAAAATTGGTTCTAAGTAGTTAATGAGATCGACGCTTTTGGCAAATTGATCCTTTTGCCTCGCTTAGGATTTGTAAGGTATAACCGAAACCTCAAAGTTTACCTGTGACAATGCTCTGCCTCAGATACGACCCAATCATCGCAAGACTGCGCCAGACGTTCAACATTATTCTTATTGAGAAAGCTTTATTTTTTTATTCCGTAAGGCTAAAAAGACCTTTTTGATCCCGTCTTAGGATCAATGCGTCTCACACAAGCACTAAACTTCGACTCAGTATTGGCAGTGGCGATTCGCGACGCGTTCCACTGGAACACATCATGCATGTTGATAAAGATCCCACCTCGCTGATGGGTACGCACATAAATCTATTCCTTACAGCGGATTCGCTAACACCAATTATTTATTAAAAGAAAGCGATTAACAATGTGCTTCTCGAGACTTCCTCTACTTGTCGGTTCCGCTCCATGCTATACGTGGTATTATTCTGCAAAGCAGTGCCATTGTAGGCGCCGTCCACTATGTCGATCAAAGTGCCTTATGACCGTAATTAATTCCACCATCTCAGATGTGACACATCTGTCTCCAGGATACTAAGTCGGCTACATGCAATCATTTTGAGCATTTTGTGAACGGTCTTTATAAGCGGGACGATGACGATTTTGGAGGGGATTAAGGAGAGGAAGAGGATATTGTGATAGAGATTCCCACAATTTAGCTCTTTTTACCCACTAAAGAGAATTCAAGTCAGCAGTTAGTTAAGCTAGATGGTTAGTTGCCCATTGCCAAACCCTGCACTTTGAATTATTTTTGTCTTTTACGATTTCACCACAACTCAGCACCGACTTTAAAAATATCACAAGCTCGGAGGAGCAGTGCATATATGTGCCAACCTTACAGCATACAGGACCATTTGCACAAGCTTTGTTTAATAGGTAGAGATGACGTGACAAGCCTTTAGAGTGTGTGAAATAAGTTAATTATCACTGACTCTGATAATGGGCTAATCGCATAGCAATTGAGTTAGTTAGCTTTGATTCAGGACGATTTGCGTTTCAGAACAAAATGCTTCCACTGGCTTCAAAACACGCTCGAGTATTAATTACCTTCTCACAAAATAAGGTGATGCCATTGAGACTCGGCCTTGTAGAAGAGAGTATTAGCGGATGTGCGTCGATAATAAATCGTCCTAGCAATGCAGTAACCTTAAAACATCTCTTTGCCTCACAGCCTCAACATGCACATTTTATCAGGTACAAGACTATAAACCTGAAGATCTCGTTATTTCTTAGTTGAAAACACATGAAGGATTGGCAGCCGATCACTTGTCAGTTGTCATATTTTTATGTAACCAATGCCAATGTAGAGACCTATAAGCTTTGTTAAGAGGACTGTTCGCTCAATCAAAGTGGCTCTTAGAGGTTTGAACTAGATAGCACGGTGCGCTACATGAATTAAAACTCAACGCACGCTAATGCGGAGAATTTGGTCTCTCGAAAGCCGCAATACTTAAAAAGAATGCATAGATTTTGCAAAAAGGCGGAATTTTATCTGTTAGTGTGGCCTAGTAGCTAGCCAGCTCACTGAAGGCAATATGGCTAACTAAGTTTGCTCAGCCTAAACCTAAATCCAAGTAAGCGATTTTGGTCGAATGGCACAATGATTGTCCCTGGACAGACTTCAAGGTCCTATCTGAGGCTCGAAGCCGCAATAGTGAATGCTAGGACACGGTTAAACGGCATTTTGTGAGACGAATGACAGAGGACACAGATCAGAGCGACTTTAAGAGTCAAATGACCCGATGCCGATTTCCGAGGCAGAGTTCAAGGTCATTGTTAGAGGCTGATCCCAAAATAGCAAACTAATGGACTTGGCTCAAGGTCATTCCGAGGTTAAAGACGCAAAAATGGGCTCCGGATAGGGCTCATATTCTTTTTATGCAGTAACTAGCTTAGTGGCGAATGTTCGGATACAAAGCAATGTGATTTTATAAGTCAAATGACGTTTTAATTGAGCCCTAAGAATGATCGGTAACATTAGGAGTGTTAAAAAGCGTCGCAATAGACTCCTGTATAAAGTTCAGGACCATTGTGGCAGTCAACTGAGATAAAACTGAACGTTTGGACAAAGATGAAAGCCATCCCAGGGTAAAATAGTGCATTACTAGACCCTCGGACGGAATTCGAAATAAATATAAGGGTCAAGTGGCGTAAAAGCGCACCTCTAAGTAGGGTTTATAGGCACTTTTGTGGTCACACAAAAAATAATTACTGCACAGCCTGCCCCTTTTTTAGTTTCTTGGTCAACTTTCAATGTCACCCATTACAACGTAGTCAACGACAAAAGAGAGCACATGCGAGGCGTTTGTGCCGGTCTTCAAGTTTCCATGCGATGGAAGAGATACTTAAGGTCAAAGTCACCCACCTTCCGTGGCAATACAAACCTGGCTAGGGTCTTTTCCAGTATAGAGAATTAATTCACAAGCCGAAAATTTTGCAAAACATTAAGCGCAATCAGAGCTAGATGTAGGACTGCAATGCTCCTTTAATGCAGGATTCGATTAAAATGTATACTTTATCGAGAATCAACAATGATCAAGGAAACCAGCCTTTACATTAGTCTACAGTCCATCAATTCAAATCACATTTGGGATGAACATCTTCCCGCACACTACATTCTGCTACCGGCTACTAATCTGGGCGCCCTTAACTATGAGTTCATAATGTCATTCCATTCAAACTGTCCCGAACCTTATATAGATAAGAAGATTTGAGGAACTCTAACTGTATTTCACACGATGAAGAGGAGTGATTTTACATCCGCATGTTAATGAAATCACAGTTCGAACTGCACTTAAGTGGCACTCAAGGCTGATTAGCTCTTGTTTCTCAATAGTAAAGATGATTTAAGGTCCATCTCGCAGTTCTACTTCACTCACGCTGCGAGAGCTTCGAAGCGCTCGTCAGAAATCACGACATGGAGCTGGAAGTAAGTTGAGTCTACCCGGCCATCGGAAAATACTGTTCCCTCCGTTTAGCTGCAAACTACGGTCTAGGTGACTTCTACTTTTTGTATATTATTAAGCATGATGCATTTGATAGTTAATTCTCATTCTGCCTCGAATATTCCTAGTTGTCAGTTAATTACCAATTGCATCTATCAGGCGATTTGGCAAAATAAGATCACAGACCTCCGTCGAGATTTGGTTGAAATGTTGTGCAAATACCTTGGTGTTGTTGACATCGTGAATGTTTGCACAGCGATTCCAAGCTGGGAGTGGATTCTCTTCCTACAAACGCCCTACTCATACATCAGTAAGTGGAAGTGGATTGACAGACAAGTTTGCACAACGCTGTATTCAGACGAGTTACCTCCACGCACTGCAGACATTTGCAAAGCCGTTGAGCAGCACTTTAATCAAATGCAATTTAACCTTCAGTTCTCACAAATTCGAGCTCCTTACGATGCGTATGAAACAGTCAGTTGCCTTATATACATTTCCATCTTGGCAAAGCGGGGCAGAGCACCTTATCCGCTGTATCCGTTGCATGTCAACAACAATGTATTTTTCAGCATAGTAAATTCCACCCGTTCCACATCGGTGTACGTTCAAACTCATCGTTATCCCCCCCAGACACATACCTTTTATCCTTCTCTGGATACTGGTAATGTAGTACTTTGTAGCGATTTGTACGAGAAAAGCCTGAGTAAAACACGATTTGCCGTGTTCGACTGCGTACTCTATGTACTTAAGCTTTCACTATTTCCAAGGCATGACTCCAACATTATTACCGAACTACTAGCCATATTTTGGACCTTGTCGCCCACGCACACATTTAAAATTGTAATTATAGACGATGTGAGGGTCAAGGAGGAAAGTGGGATGAACCTCTTCATGGAGTATGCGAAGAAACTCGGCTTCGTCAATAACTCTCCTCTATTGACTACGCCTATGAACTGGCGAATTTGGCACGCCAGAGATAGTGGTGTCCACATTACAAATCGCAGGGACATATCGGAATGGGTGTGCCAAGATGTAATTTGGAGGCGGATGCAGGAGTCTGCGACTTAGTTATCTGCGACACTATGTGAAAAGCTCAGCTTTGTAAACTAATTCGTTCATCTTGTTCATATTTATATGAATACAAGCCTTCTTATCTTAGACCGCTGTTTTACCTGCAATGGGGTGAGAGAGATCTGGTGTTTGTCACTTAAACTAGGACTTGAACAGGTATCCTAGCCTAAAATAAGGTTTCATACTTGGAACAGAGCGAAATTCTGTTCAGTTGCCTGATGTCATTTTGTAATTAAGGGAATGCTAAAATAATGTGTAATATAGTAAATAGCTTTTCCTGCTCCTATTCATCCGCTTTCCTTTATTTTCCTGTCGATTCGAATCCCACCTCGTTGTCAACTACATTGGACTCACCTACTGTCACTTTCAAAGTAGAACCGTAGGTTCAAGCATTTGCGTACGAGTCGGCAAGCATTCTACACCTTGCTGTATTCACTTTGCTTAGCGTTGGCCACTTATTCGTTGGTCAACTTCAAGCGAATACCCCATCCGATTGCTCATTTCCCCGTCTTAGGCCCGAGTCTGGGCCAGTGCCCTTTAAAATTCTCAATTAAATATGTCCGGAAGCCTACGCAAGAATAAGATAAAGCTGCAGGGGCTTCCTAGGTTGCTTCTCCTTTTCCAATTCATAGCAGTCACTTCCACTCTACTTATCTTACAGTTTTGCATGCTTATCCATCAGTGAGTACGCGATTATCTGTGCCCAAAAATGACAAGATAAGCAGGTGTCATTATTATATGCGTTAGTGATTGGACCACCTAATGTTTCCCGAAAAGTTTACACTTCCATGAGGAACAGTGATTTGTATCCAGAGGTCCTTTAACAAGCGGAAAAGCCATCAGCAGATGGAAAGGCACAGACGCAGTAGATTATTTAGATGGCATTTGAGTAGGACTAAGCTATGAAATTGCACGCGCTTTACTTAGTGTCCATTGTCATTTGCTTGGTTTCAAAATGCAACCTGTTTTTTTCTTACTAGATGATTAGAGCGTACGTTATATGTGCGTTCTTCTTGTCGAAAAACTGTTTCTTATGTATGGTTATGAATCCTTTCTAAAGGTTGACGCCTGTGCATTCAACTATGCATAGAGCAGAGTTGGTGGAGAATATAGGGGACTATTAGCTTACCGTTTCGTGGACTGGCCACACGTTAAAATTGACTTTGCACAGTCATTTCCCCATTCAGCTGTAATGAAAGAACAGAAACTAAGTGCGAATTGAATAACCAGGGAAGATTATGGGATTATTTCGGAGAAAGAGGCGAGGACATGAAAACCACTGCCCAGGAATGCTTGCGTCAACGTCACAGAACCCTATGCAGTGATACACGGTAGTGAGGAGCATGGTCATGTCATCTTTGGATAAAGTATCGCAAATGCACATAAATTTAGAGGATGCGGTGGTGCAAATCGCGTAGAGCAATCGAATACTGAAGCGTGGATTGACGAGGTGGTATAGGATCAGAAGATCAAAGTGAGAGCCGTAGAGATTGAAGTTTGCTGGGTTGACCGGTTTCTGTGGATGAATAGGCAGATAAGTGCGGAATGCTAGGATTTCTTTTAAGAGATTATTAATAGTGACTTATGTGGATGTGCTTGTGGACGGATGCAGGCAAATGGCTAAAGGAATAAAGCAAAAGTTTTGAAGAATGCGTGGAAAGAAAAAATATGGAAAGATGACAAGATCACGGCGCAACTATATTTCAACGGGAGATGGACAATCCATTTAGCCCTTTCTGGGCGCACGTGTGATAGGCTGATTGCAAATCCGGCTGGAGTTGAGAAGTGGCAGAGTGACTAGTGATTTGTATAACCAAGATCCATGGTCGTTACATGGTGGAATGAATGGAGCCAATTTTCACAAATAAATGAAAGAATAAAACATGATTGACATAAATTTATGATAGGCATTTAAAATATCTGTGATCCCCTCCGTGGTAACAAGGAAGCGAATTCGAGTTGTCCGTAATCAGGTCTTGGCTCTCATTCTCTTAACAAATCCTACTGGCAGATGTTGAAGAATGCGTAGAACTGAAGATCTATTTGAACACCGAGGAGAATTTCAATCATCACGAGCCAGGTATAGGACACTCATGCACTCGTTTAGCCATCGTGCCTAAGAATCAAGAAGCCATTGTTTATCAGATTTGGGTCCCGGGTGTGTGTGGGACTCAAAGTTAAACTGTCCTCTAGCTAAGTGGAATCGTGACTCTGTTACATGCAATCTATTAAAATCTGCTACCATGACTAGATACGAAAAAGTTTTTTGGTCCTATGGTGACATTTAAAGGCAAGTTGAACGTTTGACGCCACGAAGGCTGCATAATAAGCACTATTGCTGATATCCCTTCCGACCCACTGGCTCGGACTGAAATTCTTCGCCTTCCTTGCGTATGATACGGAAATTAATGCGTGGGGCTAATGAGCCGCCAAAAACACTGTCTGAGGGAATATGAGGTAAGCTGATGATAACACCGGCTTCAATTTTTATAATAAGATGTTTGGTAGAGGGCTATCTTATCCGTTCGACCTTAAATTTTTCTCCAACATGCACATACTTTTAAATAGTAGCAAAGAAGGTGATGGTGTGAGTCAAGCTACACATAGACAGGATATATTATAAGTAGATGAATTTTGGCAGAATAGTTTGTGTTTTTTCGAGGTACCAAAGGCTCCTACCTCACCTTTCATGCACTTGCATCTCCTTTTTCGTTGACCTGAATCCCACCTCGTTGCAGGCTACGTCTGTTCAATATACTCTTGACTTGAAAGTAGCAGCATAGACACAGAGTTGTTGACATGAACTGGCATATACTGTATGCCATGCTGCACTCACTTGGATTAACTTTAGTCACTTGGTTGTCTTTCGTCTTTATTCAAACACTTCATTTGACTGCTCATTCTATCGTCTGTGCCCGCGATCCAAATTAGTGCTTTCTGCAATTTCCTGTTGAAGGTCGCTGAAATCTTTGTCAATAGTAAATTACTATCGTGTTTTACAAATTCTATTTTAGCTTTTTAGTTTATAGCAGCCACTCCCATTCCATCTACCCAACAGTGTGGGATTCTTGCCCACCGGTGTGTGCACAGAGTTCTGTGCCCAAAATAGCAAAATATGTAGGTAGTATTATCAATTCCTGAAGGAATAATACTTCTACGGGGAAGAAAGATGTCAGCTCCGAGTTCTTTTACAAGAGGTTCAGTATTAATCGTAACTTACCTGGCTTCACAATGCTGCCACCTTCTGCCGCTAAACGCTAATCTGCTGTTATTAATGTAAGCTCTTTGGAAATTAAACCGTTTCTTCCATGTTTTTACTGCATGCCACGCACTTTATGATGCTAGATGCCTTTACAGTCAGTCATGCATGGAACAGAGTCGAAAGGGGACATGAGAGATTGCTGACTTACTCTTCTGTAGACTGACTGCATGTTGATGGCCAATTTTTTTGCACAGTCATTTCTTTTTTACTTACAGTGCAAGAGTCTCTGGCCCACTAGAGTCTGTCTGCGATTCGTCAATTGACAGAAGTAGTGCAGTCGCATCGTTGCTCGATCTGACGAGAAAGCTATTGACATATGCCTTGCTGTTGATTGACATTCTGTACCCAATGATCGTGTGTGCACCGGCAATGGCGTGTGACCGACGTCATGCTCACTTAGGGCATAAGTACGTTTAAGGGATGAATGAGTGATAAATGAATGACACTTATCCAAGAAATAACTTTGTGCAGGTACTTGTCCAGTGGATGAAATGTGCCTGCGAATGAGTCAGCAAGTCCATTAAAATAGGAAGGCAATAAAAATAATGATGGACACCGGCAGTAAATATGGATGGAAATGCGAGAACATGTGCGGTGGATTGCATGGCAGCTGCACAATTTCCGGATGAGTTATGGTCGCAAT
>JADWOT020001074.1:0-48974 GCA_036345935.2 Taenia hydatigena | reverse complement strand
GGCGAAGGAAGCCAAACTAACGCAAGCATATAGAGCTCCGTTATACTTTGTTTACTTAGATTCAGAATCGAACTGAATTGTAATTTAGCAGCTCAAATCATTTAGTAGTTACTTGCGGCATTTCTCAAATCAAATTATAAAAAGTAAGGTTCGGCCGATGACGAGAGCGCCTAGTTTGACACAGATAATTGATAACCTACATTCAAACAGTCGGGTACCTCTGCGACCAAAAATGCTCCAAATTGAAAGTTATAAGCTCAATTTTATTCTGTAAATGCTTCCAACAAGTGTATAGAGCGAATCTCTTCTCCCTCTTGATCCAGAACCGGTCAGAACCAAAACTCAACATTTTGGTTATCTTCTTTGGTGGTTTGCGGTAGTTTTTGTTCGCAAATCAACTAATTTTGGCGCGTCTGTTATGTAGGATTTCCGTTTTGGCAAAGAAAGTTACGGCAGTTCTCGTTTTAAAATCGGACAACGCAGGTGTGGCCGATGTGTAGGGAGGGTGTCGATCGGGACAAGGAAAGCTGGGACACTCGGCTTCAGAGATGCGTTCTCTTCTACCTCTTTTGATCGAGAATTGCTGACAATCGAGATTCGGCAGCTTACTTCTTTTGGAAACTTATGCAGCATTTCCTGTTATAAAATCTGGCAATGTAGGTGTAACCAAAATGCAAATTGTCTATATTGGCAAACAGAGTTGAGAGAATGCGGAAACAAAGGAAAATATGAATATAGGGAGGAAGTTGTACACTCAGGGCAAAGATAAAGTGGTTTGTGTTTGAGCATATGGGACAAAGAAAGTAAAGCCGATTAGAGTAAATCAGGAAGTGCAGTCTTAAGAATAGATTGTTTGAGAGAGCAGGAAGATATTTCATGCTTCCCAAACACTTGTCTTCCTTTCTCCTTAATAGTATTATGCAGGGGATTCGCTCTTTCCATGCATGCTCCTGCTTCCCCTTCCTTCTCACCCACGATCCACCCGTATGCTACTCTCATTCCTTACTTTGTTTGCGCACGTCGTTTCAATATTATCACATCTGGTATTCAATGTAAATCAAATAGAAAAAAAGACTATTATTAGCCTCTTCTAGTGTGGCATTCGAAAATTTAAATGTTTTTCGCTAAGCCAGTTTCTTTATAATTTACTCACTCACATAGCTAGATGAGTGGAAGGATGAATCAGTGTAGAAAAGGATGGGAGAAAATAAGGAAGAAATGAAGAACATTGCACCGTAGATCCATACGCACGATTTATTATCTCTATGCCTCAATTTTTACCATTCCTTTGTCTCTTTCTGCTTAAAATCCTTATTACTTTGCTCCTATCGATGGCGAGTGGAGCGCCATTGCCTTTCTCATCAGAAAAGCCTTTTTGTTAACCCAATAGCAATCTTTGGGGGTGATTTGTCGGTTCCTTAAACCTAACTTCAACCGTGCACTATGCTTGCTGTGCTGCACTTACTTTTCACGTCTCAAATCCCCAATAAAAAGCAGCAGCGTAAGGAGAACTGCTGGTGTACAACAACTTGCTCAATATTCATGTGCCACTGCGGAAGAACTGTAGCGCGGTACGCACGTCCAAGCTTGACTAATTTGGACTGAGCCAGAATAGGCAAGATTAGCGACCTAGGCTGGATTGTGACGAGCTCGAGTACGTTGCTATTTAAAATGACCCGCCTAATCAATTCGACACAACTCGTTTCATTGAGAGTAGAGGTGTTCACTATAAATCGCGCAGACATTAGAGATCAAGGCACACTGACTAGAAGTAGACCTAATGACGTCTTGGGAATGGATGGAGAGGAGATCTCTTGTCTACGCCTCCTCTCTCATGTGCTCTATGCACTTACAGTTATTGCGTCTTACCTAATGTCATACCGTCTGTGCTCCTCGCATAAAATGCATACGGAAAAGAGGACTGAATGATTCCTACAATTTAGATTCTTACCTTATTTTTTTTTACACTTTAGTGCCACTAGAGCATCTCGCTCCTCTGCCTCCTTTGAGCTTCTCTCTCCTTCCCTTCCTACCTCACCATCTGCCGGTGCTCTCTTTGTAGGTTCCCTTTCATCTCTCCACTAGTCCCAATCTTGATTGCGACATGGGTGAATAATGCACGGATTCATGGCTAGATCAGAATAGTACGAGTTAGACTAGACCTGAATCAATCACGCTCTGCCCGAGACGGAATCGTGTTTTAACAAAGTTTAGCAATGATTACCATCAAATCTCCATTTCCATCTTTCTGTCGCTTTGGTTTTTACTACACTACTTCGCCTCAATTCCATCTCCTACTTCTACTCCTCCTTCACTTAGCCTTTCGGGAGCGAAGGTAAGCGTGTTGCTTCTACTTCTTACTTCGTAATTTGTTAGCTGGTCGAATTTCTACCTGCTCACCCCACTATCTACTCCTTATATTCGTTTTGTAAAGAATTTCTTTGCCTGGTTTTCTACTCTAGACCACCCTATCTATTTTCACCATGTATCTACGCTTTTGTCTGTTTGCCTAAGTTCGTGTATGTTGCATTGTTTACATTTGTTTCCGTCGTTTGGGTGGTCGCCTGAATTGATATCTCACAAAAGCAGCTAAATCAAATCGACACTTTCGTGCTGGGCTCAATAAAATCCCTTTTGGTCGTCCATTCGATGGCTAGTTCTTTGGCCATTCCATCTCAACTCTACACTTCGCTAGCATTCTTTTAGTCATCCGCCAATTGACTTTACTTTATCTAATTGCTTTTTCCTTCCTGTAACTCGACACTCTCACTTATTTCAGATTAAAGTGGACTCGGCATACGTAATTGGCAGGACTCATGCACCATGTGAAGAAAATTTGTCTCCTGCAGGGCGCAATGCGTGTGAGTGCATAGAGTGCAGTAGGCGACAAAGGAGACAGTCTCCGAAGATGTGTTGGAGTAAGACATGAGAAAGGAGGCGTAGACAAGAGAGAGTGCTTGCCTTTCCATGTGTGTTTTGATCCCTAGTATCTGCGAGAAGGGGAAGACCTAAACTTGCATGACATGCAGTTGTATCGAGTTAATTAGGCAGGCCAAATTAAAATATTAAGACGGACTTAAATTTAATACATAAGACGCCTGTGGGGACGGGGTATGCTCGGTAGATGAGAGCTTAACGACCCGTCCCTAGCTATTACTATTGAGCTAACGAAGGGGCATTTCTGATGCGTACTCCTACTTCTGTGCTTGGAATAATTGTTGTTTTGCATTCGGAACGGCAATTGTGGTCTATGCGCCTTTTCGGCAGGAGTTGGGTAACATGAATTTTCAGCTGAATGAGACAGGGAATGATTAAGGTAGATGCGAAGAGATGAAAATTCGCTGGAATAGAAGGAGTAAGAGTGGAGATGGACAGTTGAGGATTGGAAATAAACGTTGTAGGATGACTCTCCACATTGCTCTGGTGTAGCCTTCTTTACTGCTTTCTATATTTCTACCATCTATTCCTGAACTGATTTAATCGCTTACTCATCTGGACACGTGTCTAGGCAAAATTTGAAGATTTCTTCCCAATGACACGTGAACTGCCTAGTCATAGCTCTCTTTCCATGTGATTATGCTGGATATCGAATATGAAAATATTGAAATGACGCATGCAAGTGAATTCCGGGAGCGGAAGGTAGCACTGGTAGAGGAAGGGGTGTTAGCATCAAAATTCACCCCTAATTTCTATGACATCTATTTGTTTTCCCCCTTTTAGCATTTTTAAAATTAAGGATTGAAAGCCTTGGAGTGATGAGGTGATGGAGAGGGTTGCGACGGAAGTAAAGAATACAAAGACGGCTGGGGGCAAGAATGAAAAGAGGCAGGAGAGAAGCACCGACGAATAACCGAATGGCATGAACGGCAAGATGGTAAAGGAAGATGAATAAATGTAGGCGTGGAACACGTAGAACAGCATTTCTGACAGTTTGTCGTGTGGTAGATTAATTTAACCTGACACGTGCAAATCGATTGCAACACGCGCCGTGTGGTGTCGCTCAGTGCCGTCTAGGTGTGGACTTTGGACAGAACTACTAAGAGGTGGTTTTGAGGGAGCTGGCGCCACTCACTTCTGTGCTTTCGTGACTTGATTAAGTTATGTGCATCGTAGTGCATGCAAAGGAGGAGGAAGAGAATGAGAAGAACCACCGATGCTAATGTGCTTTGACTTAAATGCGCTGCCTCGTTGTGACTGCTTGTCCTCGGCTTTTCTGCCTGTTATGCAGTGACAACGCATTCCTTGCGATTACTATGGCTCGAGCGAAGGTGCGTTTCTGCCGATCAATCTAATTCCATACCAAGATCCATTGTTGCCTTGCACCAGGGAGTACAATGGTGGCGAGCAAACATCACCAACCTGGGCGAAGCAACGAAAGAATGATTGGGTACGAGACGAAAGCGGGAGGTTTACGAAGGGTAAGTAGAGGAAAGGGTGGGAAAGGTCAACATGGGGACGTCTCTGCATGGTGCTGGGGCACTGAATTTCCTATTTTTTTCTTTCTGCATGTTCTTAAATTTCTCCATTGGCCCACTTTCCTAGCCATGTATTTAAGTGGAGTATACAGAAATCGATTTTGTGGACCACTTTTGCTGATCGGTTACCCATTGTGCTTACAATGACCTCTACGTAAAGCGAAGCAGAATGACCTTTCACTTTATATCTTTGTGGCACGAATATTTTCAACTGGATTTACACTTTTGGATAAGATCCCAAGTCAGAAGGCAATGATTGGTCAACCTCCGCCAGACCGTTAATTTCACAACCATGCCAACTTCTATTGCATCCAATCAGCGCAGCGCAGCATGCGCGTAATTGGCTCATTTAAGCCAATCGCCTCCGAAGATGTAGTGGGCAATAACGCAGCATTGTGTGTGTATTGGGCATCTTTAGATTTTGCGAAACCCTTGCCTGACAATTTTTGCAAGCGTGTGCATTTGCAATGTTCTCCACAATCAACTAGTAGTATGAATATCGCCTTTTGATAAGGCTCTGCAAAACCACTGAACCTGCCAGAAATAACGAGCGCATCGGCTCAGCGTTTGGTCACAGTTGCTATTATGCTAATAATAAGTGCAATGACGTTTTTCTCATTGACAAAATCCATGCAACTTGTTGCCGCCTCAACCTCGATGCCACTGACTTGTATAGACTATGCTAGTATAAGGTTAAAAGTAGAAGAGGGATTCGAACCAGATGCTCGACACAACCATGAGATGAGTTGGCTGATTTCGCTGAGTAATTTTACTGAATAAAAGTGTAGAGCCTTCTATTTTCACTTAGCATTGCCACAAGTTATTGAGCTGTGCAATTTTCGAATCGTAAATTTGGAAATTGGGCGTAACAGAATCTGCACTGCTTATGAGGTGTGCCAACAATTATCTTGGCGATTTGCGCACGTGTCTGCTGGATGCTACTGAGGTCACCAGCCAGAGAGGAGATAATTGGTAGACTTCTGAGAGGGCGGCATAATATACAAATGCAGAGTGCGCGATGGCACGGCCATTCTGTAGTTGTCCAGTGAGTATATCGCAAGGACCACCTGAGAAGGAATCTGCGTGGGGCCTAATCCTGATCAAAAGGAGAGAGGAAGGGAAAACAGGCACGTGAGCGAAAACACCATTATCCAGGATGTATGGGGATCAGCAATCAAGCGCAACTTTCGAAAAGTTGGAAAGAAAAGCATTTTACGTTCGCAGGCATCTGGAACACCGATCTTTTAATAACGCGTGCCGGCCGTGATCGTGTCAACATTTAGACTCATCGATTTCTGCTTTACTGAATGGGTTCTGGAGGCGTCTTCGAACTATTGGTTAAACAAATCTGTGCCTTGACGGTAAAATGAGCCAACAATTTTGGATTAGACCGCTCGCTGATGCTTCAGTTAGAGGGATTGAGACATCCACAATCGTGTATGACAGAAGAATTAAATCTTTGCTTATCTCGTCGCAGACATTAATGCATGAATGAGCACTTGACACAAATAACTGTAATGACAGCATCTACTTACACGCAGGTGCACATTTTCTTATTTCACTCCTTTTGTTTGTACAGATGCGTCAATGCGGGATGCCCATTTGTACCCAAAGGAAGGACAAAATCGCATGATTAACAATTAGCCGTATCAGCTTTGTCACCGATCGTGCAACATCAAGTGGAACAGGGAACACCTTCTGCCTCACAAAAGGCGGAAGAGACGGTCTCTGCTCTGGCTAAATCTACAGTGCTTTTAAGATCCACTTCCCCCTATGTATTCGCTGCAAAACAACCACGAAGGCAAACAGACCCAACTAAATCCTTCACCACTAAAACGGCTGAAAATTGATGAGGCTGCCTCAAGTGAATAGGATATCTTAGGGGCAATGCCTGTACATTCCACAATAATTCCGAAATCGATCAGCTCTCCGAAGCCTGTACGACAACAGACATCCTGCATCGACTTGTCTTCGTCTCCAAAGCATGGTGGAAGCTCAGGCCAACCTCAAGCTACCACTACGATGCATGAATTCCCCAAAGCCAAACCCAATCCTATTTGACACCGCATCAGAGATAAGTCAGCAGCTGCTACAGCCACAGGTGCAGCCACAGTTCTCACCGCCAAGCACGTGTCAGCATCTTCCAGCACACATCTTATCAGTTCCAAATTACTCTCTTCTCCAGCAACTTTCTGCCGCTGCACCTATGCCTGATTCAGCAAGCTTTTTTACACTGCCAACCGCAGAACAACTTCAGGTACGCCAGACAGTATCTGAGGCACAAAGACAAGGCTGACGCAGGGTTCTCTTTACTCCGTACCAAATTGGTGGGATGATGAAATACTTTAACAAGAAAAACTACATCAATATGCATGAACGCAAAGAACTGGCGTGTCGCATCAACTTGACGGGGACTCAGGTTAGCCAAGCATTAAAGTGTTAAAAGAACATGTTTAAAAGACAGCCATTAGTGTGCAGTGATCAGTTGTCTACGATTGAGTCGTCAAAATTGGTCAGATTTTTGACCCTTCTGTTAGGTGAAGATGTGGTTCCAGAATCAGCACTACAAAACAAGGAGGGCTGGTGAGAAATTTCTAGCAATGAGACGCCTCTAACACAACCAAATGTTCGTGTCCCATCAACCGACCCGTGGGACAGCGGCCTGAGTGAAGGCTTTGGAATTGCTGAAAGCTCCCAATCACAACAGGAGCCCAGCAAACAGCATCACCATTGGAGCAGGTCTCTTCAGGATAAGGTGGTGATATGCACAAGCAGCAATTGTAGACACTGGCGGTGCCGCTTGAAAATCAGCTTGGTGCTGAAACAGATCAAAGGCAGGATGGTGAAGATGAGGACGTCAAGAAATTAGTCGAACTGATAAAGCGAGTTATTGGCTTCCTCTATGGAGCGTCTGCAGACTGGCCTTCGCTGTCTTTCATTTAGTAGCTACGATGGTGTTTTGCTCTTCCAGCTGTTTTGTGGTCCTCCTAGCATATTTTGATGGCAACCATTTAGTGCGCCCTAATTCTTTAAAAATAAATAAATAAATAAACTGATGTCTTTTAAAGATGTTCTCGTTGGAGCTACGCGTGGAGTTGGTAGTCGCTAAAATGAATTGTTTTGGAGGTGAGAGTTCACACAGGTCCATGTATCACATACACGAGCGATAACAACGCTTAACCCATCGAAGCGGTCGACGGTAATGTCTATCAGAGTTAGATCCATGTTCCATGTCACTTTCAAGGCCCACAAATCAGATCACTTCCCGAAATCCCCTTTTGCATGGACGAAATAGCTTGATCAGTACTTGAAATTTAAAACCTCATCACGTTAGCATGGTTCCATTAGTATCCATCTGATTACTGATGGCTTACAAATGGTTAAAATTTCTTCCTTTTAGTAATTGTCCTCTGATTCACGTCCTCGTTGAGACCTATTCTTTTGCAAAGCCTGAGTAAACGCACAGGCGTGCAAACGCATCCCTCGGATCATTGCACAACCCCGTTAACGGTGCCACCAATCAGCACACAGCTAGGGGTAGTGACTATGGGGCGGGTAGTCTAAAAGCATGCTTGACACAGTCGCGACAAGCACAATCAAAGGATGAATAACCGCAAGAGGGTCTTTTGCACGAAGCCGACCGCGGTGCTCATTTGATCCAGTTTGCCTCACTTAAGAAGGATGGTCAACTTTTGAAAGACCTCTTTACATGTGAATTGCCTTGCATTCAAAAGAGCGATGTCTAAATACACTGCATAACAGCGATGAGGGAATGCGTTGTGTAGCGTGGCGACCAATACATCCTTCCCTTCATTCGGAATATCAGCTATTTAGTTTGCTATTACTATCATTCAGGGTGATCATCACAAACACTTGCCTAATTAAATAACCAAGTTTTCAAAAACTCAACGTTTGGAACGTCATTAGACCAGAAAACTAGCAAACAATTGGGCCGCATGATGAAAACTTGCCTGGATTGCCTTCACAAGATTGGTATGAATGGGAATACCTAAACAACGGTGACAAATGGGAATTAGTCAACTGCACTACTCGAGTCACTGACTCTACCCATCTGTTTGGAGACCAGAAGGGTTGGTGGTGTTGGTTGGTGGACGAGAACCAAATAACCCGATTTCTTCCATTTCATGACTCCACAGTTCAACTTGTTACCACGCATTCACTGTCTGCCTGAATGCCCCTCGAAGTAAGCACAACACATACGTTCATTCTGATTTAAACGGTTTCAGCGTGATCTCTTTTGAGAGGAAACGAAAGGTAAATAAAAGATGCGCGACCAAAATTTTGGCCCATTTCTTGCCTTTCGAATCAAGCACGTCAGAATAGAGAACAATTGACGCATTACTTGTGGCCAAAAACACATTTTCTCACTTTTACTTGACTTAGGCGCCTACAATTGTTATTCCGGCGCATCAAGGTATTAAGCAAATTGCATCAAAACATTACAACATAATCATCAACATCGGAAATCAGCATCTCCATTTACTCTCTCATCCACTCTCACTGCCAGACGCTGTTCTTGGGCTCGTTATATGGTCTCATTTCGAGCACACTTTAGCAGAAGTCACGGGAGAAGTAAAAATATCGCTTCTGCAACGATGTGAGTTCATACAGTGAGGCCAGCTATGCCAATATCGGACTCGCATCCTTCCAACTTCACATCGCTGTATGGACCCACATCGTCGCTTAAGCGATATTTTCCTCTTCTCGTGACTTCTGTTGAAGTGAGTTCGAACCGAGACTATTGTTCCGATACCTTGAAAGACCTGATTATTTTAATTACCATCTTTGGAAAAATAATAATGGTGTGTTTTAAATGTACTTATGAAGTAAAGGGCAACTCGTGAAGTTCTGAAAGTTCTGGATGGCAGAACAGCATGTAACGTGTAAAACAACAAGGCAAAGTTGTCTACCTCGGTAAAGTGAAAGGCCACAAATTCTTTTATAACACACTCATTCACAGTTTAGCTGCGTGTCATATAGCCATTTCCTTCGGCTTCCAATCCCTGGGCTGAAGTGTCAATGAGGAGAAGGTTCACTCGAAGCAGCGACAGCACTGATGACCGTGCCATCTGACAGGACTCAGGACACTTCAGTGAATCGCTCCCCAGGATCATCAGTTCTGTTAGTCGCTACCTTTTATCCACGACGCAACCATTGTAAGCAACCTTCTGCCAAAGCCAAAATACTTGCGCGCATATTGCTCTTTTTTAGACCAACCAAATTTGTAGTTCACCAAACAAACTGCAAATTCATTCGTTTGGTCCTTAATAAACTATCAATCTTCCCACGGTTTTGTCGTTGATTACACAGGAAGGAGTGGCAATTTGAGATTGTCTCTGGCGTGCGCGAAGCCATTCGACTGAAAACCGTCAAATTGTAGTGCTGTGACGAGAACATCACCACGTGACAGACGTCTCCACGCATACATGCCCGAGAACTATTCACCCTCCTCCTTCCAACCGCTTGCCTTTTGCTATCTCTGCATTTAGGAAGACATATTTTGGCTTGAATCATGATGATGCAAAGCAAACTGACTTCGCGACAAGTTCTGTTCCCTTTCCTGATGGGGTAGTTGTTTGATTTTGTGTGCACCTCACTGCCAGCCACTACTTGAAAGATAGCTTTGATGTCAAAAGCAATCGAGCGTGATCTATGCCACAACACAGCAAAGATTCAAAAGCTCTCACGCGTTATGATGGATATCAATAAATTCCTTTCGAAGGACGAATTCGGTCAAAGCTATCTTTGGCTCTTACCTATCAATGATAAAAAAGGCGACGTTTAACTCCTACTAACATCCCGCTCACCTTCAAAATTGCACAAATCTACCCTAAAGTGCGAAAAAGCAACGTTCAGATTCACGATGACAATCCACGTGGAGGTCGATGGTAATGATAGTGTAGGTTAGCGACCACGCACCGAAAACTCGATAGCATAGCACTCGAGTTGGCTTCGCCGCCACACATTTACTGTCAGCATTAATAGCTCGTGACATGAGCACGTAAAATTGCGTCCATTGTGATTTTAAACAATGTCAGTGCGGTCTCTCCTAGGTTAAATGGTGTGAAAATGAATAAAAGATGTGGGATTGCAAGGTTTGGTATCAATAACAGCCTTTTATTTGCAATTGCATTTGATGTCTGTCAGCCGAAGAGCAGTGACACGAAGTGTGCACCGCAGAAAAGCTGACGACAATACTAGATGTGGCTAAAACAAGCAACAATGAGGCTTTGAATGTGGGATTCGGAGGTGGCCAAGTGTATGCTGCCAATGGGAGGGCAGGAATTGTGCACGACGAACTTGGGATTCTTTACAATCTAATTTGCCATGGGAAAATCAACCCAGACATAGCAACTAAGTCGTTTCTCCTAGACGACAATGTGGATTCCAAAGCATGCCACCGAATGATTTTGACCTTCTTCAGCAACGAGCCGCACTTGATTGGGGCAACACCCGTTTTCATTGACAATTTGACACATCGTGGTGATGGAATCAAGCATAACTGAGAGGAGGGCAGCTGACGCATTAATTGTGACCCACAACAGATCTCTACTTTCCTTTCCCTTAGGCCTTCACAAGTGTTTGTTCAATGCCTTCCTGAACTGCATGTCATTGATTTACTTCAAAGACCTATATGGTTCTCCTAGTAGTTTACTGTTTACACTTCGGCTTGGGGCTTCTAAACCAGCGAAAATGGGTACAGGACAAGGAAGACAAATGATATTCCTGCAGTAGGAAACTTTGTTGGTATTTAAACCTATGCCTCATCCAACCACTGTCGACCTTGTCTTAGCCAGTGAGTAAGAAGGAGTTTCCTCGTCCCATTTCTCTTCGAAGAAAATGTCTTTTGATCGTGCGCAAACTTACCAGCAAGCAGGAATTCAACTTCAGGACAAAAGGTCAGAATTGTAGAGCATGCAGGCCCTTCATCTCATTGTGCTAGATATTTTGAGCCCCTTCACACACTTACAGATCGTAAAAGCAACATCTTGCCACCTGCATTCAGCAAGGCCATTTCCACTTGTATGATGCATTGAAAAGGACACCGAATTTCGCATTTCGTGGCATAAACCAACACACATTGCTCCAGCGTTAGATAAAATGAAAAGGAAAGTCAGCACCAAAGGAAAGAAGTGGAGCTGGTAAGGGGCACAGGTAGGTGTTGGCATAGCCCACTTCACTGTATGAACTCACATTGTCGCTGGAGCGATATTTCGACTCCTCCTGTCACCTCTGCCGAAGTGTACTAGCACCGAGATCATAAAAAGGACCCGAGCACAGCGGCGACCAAGAAGAGTATGCGCAAGAATGAAGTAGAGAGGCTGCTTTTGATGTGGATAAATGTCTGTCACCTGATGCAATTCGCTAAGTGTCTGGAAGCATCAGATTAACTATTGTGAATGCTTAAATCAGGTGGAACTAAAGACTTGATTTTCGGTTACAATTGATGTAGCAGTTGCCCTCCGTTCTGATGCACTTTATTAGAAGAAGCAAGAAACTTGCCAGAATGTCGGTAAAAACCAATGTTGTCTCAATCATGATACAGCTCGGTACCTTTCCTTGCCGTATTCCATTTGGTCAAGTTTGTGGTTGCCGCAGTCATCGCTTCATGATTTCCATGCGATATGCTATCTGGAGGTTCATATTCATTTCATCTCATTTTCTACTCCACCCACTTTGTGTAGCAGCGATGCAATCCTCACTTACTACGCGAAGGTCTTGTCTAAGAAGAACCCAAGACCACCATCCTACCTACCCAACAGAGGGGAAAGGCTTGAAACCAATAAGTAGTTAGCAAGGAGGCGCATGTAGAAAGGTGTGGCAGAGTGCGAAACCCTTCGGTTGTTGATTGTCTCCCAAGTCCTATCACTTGTATTACTCACACTCTACCATAGTCAACTTTTGTCATTTTGCGCCCTAGTTGTCAAATCAGTGCGTTCTACACAATCGAGAAAGTGGAAATAAAGCACATCGTACTTTTATGTAAATGGGTTTATTCGTACTCTTTCTATCAGCTGCGCCATCCATGCGAAGGTATAAATGAGGACGGTAACCGCCTTACGACGATATCACGAGACTCCGTGGCAAGTGCACCAACGCAGAATGCAAATGAAAGCGTAATCAAGTGCACCAGGGGACACGAAACTAGAAGAGAATGCTGAATTGGGATCCGACCTCAAATACAACCACAAAAGCTATTGAGTCAGGTCAAATCTCACACAGCACCTGCACCGCTTCATTTCAGACCACCTACACCACCTCCTCTGCCACTCAGTGCTGGTGAATTTTCTTCACCTAATTTCCATCACATCATAAGCGTAGTTAGCTTGAAATAAAGTGCTGCAGATGATGTGCTGGATTTCACTTGCCGCAATAATTCCCATGTCTACGCATACAACTGAGCTTCTTTTCCTGCAAGCACTTCTGGTTTGATTACAACTTCATTTACATTCTTCGTTGCTATGAGACTCGTCACCTCGGCGTGGGGCAGTCCAAGCCAGTATGGCACTTGAGTGTCGCTTCCTTCTCATCAAATGGCACTTCACTTACCCAGTTGATTAAAGGGATATACAAATGCACTCATTCAGAAGAGGTGTAAATCCACTTCAGCTTCAAATTCCTGGTTGGAAAATTCGGCAGGAAGGATGTTGGTGGCACCAGTTTGACTGCTAGAGGGTAAAAGAGGGACTTACGAAATTAGGTAATAGTTTGTGGGAAATGAAAGTTGTAGGGCGCAGAAGACAATTCACAATCTACATCTAAAGAGTTTTCTTCATTTTAAGTTTTACAGAAAGTTAGGGAGTAAAACGCTGTTTTGTGCGCTCTACACTGCCTTTGCTCTCCTCTATTCTTGATTAACGAGGTGACTGCCGCAACTGAAGGTTCTGCTGATCGACTGAGAATGTGAGACTTTCATCTTACCTAGACAGGCAGCGGTGACATCGAATAGATGCATCAACTTTTACTTGGAGGTATTTAGCTGCCATTACAAATGGTTGTTTGCTACTTTGAATGCAAGTTTATGGGAAAGAGTCGTCATTTTGTGTTCTGTCAAGGTGAAGGACTTCAACATGTTGTACTTTTGCCTTACCGTGCTATGGACACTCACCTGCCTTAAGCATACCCCAATAGCGTCGCTTTGCCAACTCAGAAGTTGTAGAAATATGCGACGTCTGAGTGGGCAAGGGACGAGGCAATTCAATAGACAGCAGTAAAAATGAATAAAATATGCGCAATTGCAATGTCGGATACTGACAGCACCCGCCCAATTGCAAAATCATTTGATTTTCGTCAGCTAAGGGCAGTGATGGGACACCTTCACCGCAGAGGTGCTAACGAAAAAACAATGAATGCTGGAGTTAGAAAAATATAAGGTAAACAAATTGAAAGTTGACTATTTACGATCGGCGTAAGCGACGATGGAAATAACACCTTGGCCCTGCCGAACGAACACCGCCTTGTAAGCACACGTTGCTGAATTCCTCCAATTCCGCACTGCAGCATGTCCGGCACATCATCCACCTTCATTGAAATTCTAGCACAGACCTGCATTTTTAGTCAAGCTTATCAGATCGCACAAAATCGGCGAATTTGAAGAATTTCGAAAATCTTTCACTTCGCTTTTGAGGCAATCACAACGGCTTGTTCGATGTTTCGAGCCAATGCGCAAATCGCATCAGAACGTACTAACACATTCATCCACATCAAATGCATGTTTTCGACTTCTCAGTCATCCTATCCGACTGCTAACCACTTTGCAAATTCCAATTTATGGTCTCGGTCCAAGTACTCTTTAACGGAAGTCACGAGAGGAGTGAAAACATTGCTTCAGCGATGATGTGGGTTCATACAATGAAGTCAGCTCTGCAAACACCTGATTTTCTTCATTCAAACTCCATTCGGTACCGTTTGTTATCGTCTTACGGCAAAACCGTGGGAAAGATTGATTGATAGTCTATTGGGGGCCAAAAGAATGAATTTGCAGAATGTTTGCTGCCACGCATTTAATGTCGGTTTAAACAGATAGTAATGTGAGCGCAAGCTTTAGTAAAAATGGCAGTAAAGACAATTAAAAAAGATGTGCGATCGCAATGTCGGGTACAGATTGCAGTCTTGAGTTGCAGTCGCGATTAATATCCGTCAGCCGAGGAGCAGCGACACGAAACCTGCACTGCTATTAAACTGACGAATCGACTGCATTCAGTTGGTAAGCACGAAAACGAGGCTTTCAATGTGGAACTCACAGAAATGATCAAGTGGGCACCGAAATTAAAGCAATAGGAATTAAACACGGTAAAATTGCGACATTAATGATCCCTTTGTCGTAGGATGGAGGAGCGAGACCTTGCTCATGTCTCCTAGATAACAGTGCAAATTACAGAGCGTGTCGTCGAGCCAACACAACTTTGCATACATACGCTGCTGACCTCGTTCATCTCCACACCACATCATGACCGGCATATCAGCCACCTCTGATGCCACTGACCCATTGACTGTGAGTCAAGAAGCAAATTTCTATTTCCACTCATCTTATTTGTCCCATATCTCCAAACGCTGCACTAGCTGGTCCTCTCTCACCGCTCGTTCGATGTGCTCATGCCAAATTTATAGTCTCGGTTCGAAGACACTTCAACAGGAATCACGAGACGAGCGGAAATATCCTTCAGCGACGATGTGAGTTTATACAGTGAGGTCAGCCATTTTATAGTAATGGCTGCAGTGTATCAGGCCCTGGATGTTTAGTTAACATCACGTTTAATCCTTGGCGTTTGCTTACTTGGTGGCTAATAAATTGCCCTTAGGTCTAACTAACCTGCTTTGCAGTGCCGATCGCGAACACACGAAGACAAAGTGACCGGTAAAAAGCGTAGTTGTCCAATTCACTTTCCCCTTTGCACAAGCAGTGTGCTTTGGTGGTCGAGACGGGAGAGATGGAAGTTGTATTCGCTGCAACATCACAATGGTACATTCATTTTCTCAAAAGTTTGTCAGAATTTTCCAATTATTACTAACTTATGTTTTTTGTAAATATCTAACTTGATGGAGTAAATGGTTGCAACATATGTGAGGAGAGGTGAATTCTTGTCACCCACTTTCATTGTCAGTACAAATTGACGTCACAAGGCATTCCGTGAATGGTCACATGAAAAAGGTCTACAGGGAGATGCTTGCCTTACAGTTGGTAGAGCTTGACATTAGTAAGTGAAGTGGAAAAATCCTGCTAGATAGACCTGCTCTCAACTAAATAGCTAGGGCATGCCAAAGCTATCCGAGCATGTCAACGTTGCGCGCTGCAACATTAGCATCATAAGTGTCTGCAAACTATGCGTAAAACATTCCAATTGAACTAGCCCAATGTCAAACTCTTAGCTGTGAATGCTTTGTTTAAGGTAGTAACATCAGAATAAACTGACCGTCTTCACGATTATTGTTCTTGCACTTATTGAGAAAGGAAGCCTCCAATAACTGCATGGGATTACGATAGACCTTCTCAAACGCTGACAACTTTCGCGGTCCCCGCGGCTGATTCACGTCTGTGCGTCGGCATTGTAAGTTGCAAGATTTGCGACTTGACTTGTTTGATGTGGATGATGCCGCAGAGCCTAATAATAATGAATTAGCAACGTGTAACTGCTACAAATCGCCTCCCCCCTTCCTCCTCTCACTCTTGCTCGGTTGCAGACTCAAGGTTCTCCTGAGCTCATAATCTCACAATGCATTATTCTTATTAATTAGCCTCATCCCATGAAGTCGTTAATATTGCATGATCGAATGGATCGCACTTGCACCTGTACACTACGTATAAAATATTAGTCAACCTTAGGTATTTAGCAGATTTATGGCTATAGTTAGAAGCCTTCAAGGCAGGGCGAGAAAAGGCTTTAGTTACGAAAGAGCCGCTCACCTCGTTACACCGACATCGGAAAGGTCAGAATGGCATTAGGCTTTGACTGGTAGCTTAGATCAATGCATGCATAAGGCATTACATAAGTAACACAATGGAAAATAAGCCGCAGTGTACTACGCTTTAAGTATTTCTCACTTTGGTCTTAAGTTGATTCCAAAAGACTCAGGTTGTTAAAATACTTCGGTGCCATAAAATAGGTTTTCCTCTCAAAACTATAGTATTCTGTGTTAGGCGGCTGTACTAAGACTCTGCATCGACAAGCAGCCAGAGAGCATGGATATTACACTGCGCCATAAATTGTTCATTCCCATCGGCGATTAATTAGGAGTGGGTACCAAATGTTGGGTTACTTCCGCTCTAATGAGGTGCATAAAAACTGTAAGCCATCTGATGCTTAGAAGTGAGCGCAGTGTAATAAAAATGATTTGAATACGAAAACTGGTATAGCATAAGTACGTAGCTGCGACCTGTCCTCTTGATATCCTAGTGTTGTGCAGTAAAATTTAGACCTAGTCGATAGTTAAGTAGTCTATTTTGGCAAAGAAAGCAAGAATAGCGTAAGCAAACGGAGCAGCGCCAAGCTCTGCTTAATTAAGTCAAAATTTATCAGATCTATAACCCAACTGCCTATTCCAAATGGTAAATACTCACGGCAGTTCTCGTATCAAATTGTAAAAGTAGGGTTTGACCGGTGATAAGAGCGCCTAGGTTGACACGATTGGTAATGCACGAACACGAAACCTCAAACAGTCAAATGACTTTGTGACCAAAAGGCACGCAGACTATAAGTAGGCTTGATGGCGTCTTCGAAATAGGCGGAGAAAAGCTCCCTTGTCTACGCCATCTCTCTCATGTTCAACTCTACCGCATCTTCTGGGATTGTCTCTTGTTTCCTACTATGCTCCATATGCTTACATGCATTGCGTCTCGCATTATTTTATACTGTTTATGCTCCTCGCATACAACTCAATTGAAAGGGGCAGTGAGTACTCCTTAAATCTTGGCTCCTTGTCTTTATTCTTTTACATTAAAGCCACGAAGACGTCTCGATCCTTTACTTCTTTTGCGCTCCTCTCACCTTTCCCACCTACCTCATCGCCTGTTAGCACCTTCTTTGCAGGTTTTCCTTAATCTCTTCACTAGTCCCAGTCGCGGCTTTAACATGATTAAATACTGCATGGATTCATAACCTAGATCAGACTAGCACAGGTTAGACTGGATCTGACTCTATCACACCTTACCCGAAACCAAATCTCGTTTTGGCATTGCTTAGCTAAAATCATCATTAATTCTCCATTTCTATATTTCTGCCGCCTTAGTTTGTCCCCCAAAACCTTGTCTTTATTCCGACTCCCACTTCTACTCCTCTTTCATTTACCCTTTCGAGAGCGAAGTTTGATACGTTGCTCCTACTTCTTACTTCGCAATTTGTAGGCTGGTCGAGTTCCTGTCTACCCAACTCACTGACCGGTTTTTTTCTTTGTAGAGAATCTCTCTACCTGGCATTCTACAGTAAAGGGTTAAATGATGTACTTCCCTCTCTAAACCACCTGCCTCGTTTCCACCATGCATTCACACTTGCCTATCTGTTTGTCCAAGTTTGTGTGCGTGCCATTGTTTACTTTTATTTCTGCTCTTTTGGAGAGTCGCCCTAAATGTTGCTCCACACAAACAGGTAGGAACGTGTGTGTGCTTGTGTGTTTGTGGGTGTAAAGGCACATTCATCTCATCATCGCCTTCTAACTTATCCTTCTAGCCAATTAAATCGACTACGAAGACGGTGCTGGCAGGTGATAAGGTAGAATGAGGAGGAAAAGGAGGAGGAGGAGGAAAGAGAAGTGCAAGACGTTCTCGTGGTGCTAAAGTAAAAAAAATAAATGCAAGGAGTTAAAATGTAGGAACCGAATCGGGCGTTCTGTGCATGCACGCGCTACCACGAGCATACACTTTTCTGTGTTAAGCTGCATATTCATAGTGCTGCAATTCCTCGTACTAGCCTGCAATTTAACAGTCAATCACCTTCATTGTTTCCAACCAGGAAGGTGCTTGATGGTCCGTTCTTACTCAAATCATCCAAGCTATCTGACAGTGTCCAAAATGTCGGACCATTGTGGACAACAAAAGGAAATCTCTAGTCATGTTCTGTGTAGTCAGATCCAGAATCGGTCAAAATTATAAAGTAGCAGCTTACTCCATTCAGTAATTACTTACGAGAGTTCTCCTAGCACATTGGAAAGTGCGGTTCGGCCGATGATAGGAGCGCCTAGGTTGACACAGATAATTGACAATGCACGAACGATAACTCTTAAACAGTCGAATACCCCTGTAACCAGAAATGATCCGAATTTGGAGTCATATGCATGCTTCGGTCTGTAAATGCTTTCAATACGGGTGAATAGTAAAATTATTTTACTTTCTTTTTGATCCAAAATCGGCCAGGAATGAAACTTAGCATTCTGCTTCCCTCTTCGCTTCCTTGCAGCTGTTCTTGTTTAAACATTAAGCAATTTTGGCGCGGCTAATATGTGGGGAGCCCGTTTTGGAAAAAGCCGCAATAGTGCAAATATAAGCAATTTTGATTCAGAATTGATTACTACTAAGACTTAGTAGTAGGTTCACTTCTGCAATAGCTTGACGTAGCATAATAACCATATATCGGCAACGAACTCGGGAATAGCAATGGCACAAACCTACGTTTCTTTTTATCCATACTGATCCAAAATATATTAAGGTTAGGAATTAGCAGCTCGTTTTCTTCTGCAAGACATTGCGGCAGTTCTCGCTTTAAAATCGGACAAAGTAGATGTGGCTGATGTGTAGGGTGTCTGTTGTGGGAAGGAAAACTGGGACACTACTGGTATGGGGGTGCGCTCGCCTCTATTCGTTTTGACCGAGAGGTGCACGGAATTGTATTCAGCAGCTCACTTCCTTCTGTAAGTTCTTGCAGTAATTTTCGCAACCAAAATGCGAATTCTCTATGTTGGCAAAGAAAGACAAAACATCCGGCACACGATGGATTAACCCCTGGGCTCTTCTCTGGTTTCACACCAGCTAAGATTGGTGTTAGCACCTTCTGGTCTTTCAAGGGGAGTTGATGTGTGAGGTAGAGACCAAGAATGTATGCATGGCCAGCTTTGAGGCCATCCTCGATTTGGCTGGCATTACCACTTTGGGGACATAAATGGCACTAGATACTCTCTGACGATGCGCCATGAATGCCGAGAAGGTCACAGCTGCAACTGTCATCATCACAGTGGCTAACGATGGCAACGATAGGATAGACGAGATCACAAATAAGAAAGTCCACAAGTGTTCGGAGGGTTGAAGACAGGTGCAGAGTCACTGGTGAATTTGATGAAGTAAAAGTGCTGGTTGAAAAAGATTGCGATAGGGAGTTAGAGACGCTTAAGAAGATTCCTAAAAAGGTTGCAGGGGTCAAGACAGCAGATTCTAAAAGGAAAATGCAAATATTAGTAGAGTGGAGATGTTCACTCTCTCATGACACGCGAAGACTGCTTCAGCTGCTCGAGGAGGCGCTGAGCCATTGCACGTTTCTACCTAACTAGAGCTGCGTCTGTGTGCTATCCCACGTAGGCATCTCTGACCTTCATCTAAGCATCCATTCATTCAGGACTCATAGCTCACCTCCCTCAAACCAATGAATCCATTTACTCGTTCATTAATGCCTATGCTGCATATTTGTACCATCTGTTCTTCCATTCATCACGATTATCTCTATTCACTCATTTCTTTAAGATGAATTCTCCTTTAACAACCCACCTGACATCTCAATTCTGCTTAAAGCTGCTGTCTCCACCCGGCAAAAGGCTTCCCAAATCTGGTAGAAAGGTTGTTGTATCCAAAGGACAGAAGGAAACGAAGTCAACGTTAAAGCAGGCGCTGGGATAAAAAGTGATGCCGCTTTAGTGGCGAGTTGTCAAGGCGTGAAGAAGAGGCAGGTTCTCTTAAGCCAATGGTATTGTAAAAGGTAATGGTGGTAGGAGGAGTGTCACTTTATCCATAGAAGATATTACAATTCTGCTAAATCTGGTTCTGCCATTTCCACATTGCATATATTTTCGTCTCCTATTACGCGCTTCCCTCGGACATGGACGCTCAAATAGTCAATAGGCCTGTTAGAGGGAAGTCTGCATCCAGCGTCGACGCAGTGAGTCCATTGTCGACGAAAGCTGGGTCAAAGGAGCGCGAACTCGCCACCGCTTTAAGCTCTGACCGTATTGTGTCTGCAGAGACGGAAGGTAATATGGGATTGTACGGATTACGCAAGAGCTCTTAAAATGGCCATCGGTTAGTGAAGATCTGGCAAAATTTTCTCAGCCCACGTCGTCTTTTCCTACTCTTTCCTTTGTTTCCGTTGAGGTGTGTAATTTGTGCCGTTTAACCGTTTACTTTTCGAGAAGAACACTGAACTCCAATATGGTGAGAGATGAAACTTAGTTTCCTCACCTCCTGTGTCAAACCCCGGCTACATGCACAAATGCTTCTTTTTCTTGTGGCATCAGTAACAGAAGAAACTCAGAACCACCTTCCTCTATCTCTGCAGGCATGGCAAATGGCGGCCATTCATCTATTGCCACCACTTGGCCTTCATACCTGACTTCACTTTCCATCCTACTTCTTTTTTACTACTCTCTTTAGAAGTGACGGTCACGAAACAATGGACGAGGAGAGAGTAGATGGAGGATCCGCTGCCTTCATTTTACTTTAAGCCACGTTTTTGCATGCCTTGTGACTTTGTGTAGCTTCTATCCCTCTGTACAAATATGTGCGTGTTTGCGCATGTGCCTCGACTTTCTAGCACGTAGCTGAACCTATTGCATATGCCTCATTGCAGATTTTACAGTTTTTTGGTAAACGAAGGAAGGTGTGAGAAATTGTGGAGGTTGTTGGTTTTGGTTCTGGAATTTGTGGTTATTTTAGTTATGGATTCTGGCACCTGATTTTCTTTTTACGTGCTCACTTCTGACGATACTTGCATTTACGAATGTTCCTAATTTTCCACAGTAAATTAAACCCTTTTCGCTGGGCCAATTTTGCCTAGAAATGGATCAGGCCTTACGCCTACTTGACCGTTCTACTGCTGATAGGCTAGCAAGTAGCTAAAATGAAGGATTCCCTGGAGCACCTGCCTAGTGAACGAGGTCGAGTGCTCCAAAAAATGAGTAAAGTATTGCTCTTATAAATTAAATAATTTTGAAGAATCGGCTTACTTTCGATTAGCCTCTGTATCAAAGAACTCAGGACATATTCGTAGTTTATCTTTTTCTGTAGTGCTAAACAACAAGTGGAGCATGAAGATGCAAATTAAGGCGCGGGTCGCATGATGCCACTACTTGCTCGGGGAGTGACGAACAATCTGTATGACTAATAAGCTTTCGCTGAGCGCTATAAGGTCGTAATGTAAAAAACTCTCCAGTAAGGGGAGAATCTGTTGGAGACCAAAAAGTTCATTTACTGTAAGCACCTGCGACGAGCGGATTTTAGAGGAAGGAAGGGAATGTCCAAAAAGGAGGTCCAGCACCTGACGAAAGAATCAGTGAAGATTATAACAAAGTGAAAGCAATGGTACGCTGAACAAAGATATTTAGACGAAATGGATGGTAAATTTGTGCGGGTGCATTCTATTAAAGCTGAATATGGATATGCGATGCATGAAATTGGATCGGCAAAGCGTAATCACTAGAGCTTGAGGTGTGGTTGGATGTAACAGAAATTGCATCTGTCAGGGCACACTGGACGAACTTAGGAATGGGCAGAGTCGATGATGGCGGTGTACTTACTGCACACTCGAGTGATGTGACCATTTTCAACTTTGGTGTGTTCTAACTGAGCCTTCGTGGAAGAAGGGTGCAAGTTAGCGCTCAAATCAATGGGAAACTGGTCTAGTCACGACCCACTGACCCCTCGATTCATCTGTTCACCAGCCACAATGCGTTATTTTCCGCACACTGCATTATCTGTGGTTTAAAATGTGTGATGAACAAAGATGTGAGGGTTCACCACTCCAACAGTTAATGTAAACGCTTTATCAAGAAGTCATTAATGTCTCATTTAGTAGGCTCGACAGTGAAGGTGCCCATGTCGAATCGCAATGTTCAACGGTGCTACCGTATGAAAATATCTTATTCATTCAGGAGGCGGCAAACACTGTTGCGCTACGAAGTGATGGTGTGGAGTACTTGGCGAGCCTTTATGAAGTCAAGCCCTTCATAATTGTCAATTGTAATGTATAAATGAACTCATTCAAACTGGAACCCGTTTGGGTGGTGGTCTTTCCATTGATAAACTTAAAGTGCAAGGTAGATCGGGAACGGATGCGCCGAAACTGCATCGAAGCGAAGGAATAACAGTCGCCTAAGTGGCTATGGAGCGATCGGCGACCCACGTAGGCGCCAAAGAACAAGATCAAGGAGGTGAATGAGTAGATATTGAAAGTGTAAAGACATGGGCGAACTGATCTATTAAAAAGTGGATGATGGATGGATGTGTAGGTTGGTAAACAGGATACTTGATGATTGATCTGTGATTTAGTTTCCTCACTGGAATTGCGGTTGATCAAATAAACTTAACGCACTTTTTTAGTGTTTTAATTAAAAGGTGGCCCAAAAGAAACCTACGAAACGGAAAGCATTCAAGTAGCGAAAAATGAATAACTGTGGATGACTAAGATGTAAGAAGGCACTTTAGTCAGTTGAATGAATGGCCACTAGGAGGAGGTGAAAGCACTAAATTTATGTTGATAGATTGCCCAAGCTGCTAGCATTTGTGCCGGTTGATGAGGGTTGTTGGAGTCCAACAGATGCAACAGTGGGGTGGCAACCAATTTGTCAGTACTCTCGGAGGCTAGGCTGCAAGTGCATATGTAAACAACTGCAATGGTTAGCCGTGTCGTTGACTGTTTGAATTCTGCCATTGGAAAGGTGACAAACTCTTACATAACACCGGGTTTGTAAGTGTGGAGCCTAAATCACATCGACCGTCTTGCTTGAACTGACTTCCTCGTGATGGCAAACAACTTAAAGCCAAAGCTGGCTGTGATTTAGGGAAGTGTTGAGGTAAGTGCAATGCCTCGAGACTCTCCCCAAAACAAAGGGTAAGGTACGCATTGCCAAAATGCAGAGAAGCTAGAGATGGGAGGGTCTAACAGCACGTCATAGAGGTTCATTCCGCCAAAGTGCTTGACATTGGAATTGCTTGTGAAAAGACCTCAACAAGGCCGCAAATCCAAATCTAATCAATGAAGGGAAGCAATCTAACTATTAACATGCCATCAGTGATCGGTATGTCACTATTGCAATCCTGTCGAAGCAATTGTCAACCGTGGGTCTCTCCATCTTTCACTTGATCACACGTCGTAGCCACCCGTTGTTATTGAAGCACAGCCAGCAAATGCCCACTCGAGTAAGTATGGTTCCTTTATTGTGATCCGTGTAAAGGTGTATGAAAAGAGGATATTAGCTGTCGGTTACGGGAGCATTCTGAACCTGTATTTTTACAAACGACCTGCCATTGCACTACTCTCATTGGAGAGAAGTGGCTATTTATAATGTGGGGTTAGTTTAGCATGAGGAAGAGAATGGAGTGGCATGGAGTTCCTTTGACAGCATGCTAATCGCCACTCAAATGCCTCACCTCTGCTTTAAAGCCTCAAGACATTTGCTGCTGAGGAGTTAAAAACACGTTTACGATCCAGCCAAATGGAGTACTTTGGAATGCCCACGAACTGGAATTATCACTACTTGTTCCAATTTGGCAACCACCTAGTCGCACCGCTACTCAAGTAATACGGTAGAGAGGTTAAAACGCTAACGTTCATTGATAAAAGGCGGTATTCCTAGTATCTTTCGTCATTCCTACCTCTCGCTCTGTCTCCCTCACCCTTCTTCTGCCGCTCATTTCAGTGGTTTTGGTACGCAAGTAAAAGTGCGCCAAGTGCAATTAATGTCTACCCATTAACGATAAAATGCGACCAAAGCATAAGTTGGCAGTCTATGTCGCCTTGCATGAAACAACTCACCCACACCTTCCACCAGGTTTGGACACATTCATTGACTTGCTGGTCTTCTTTCTAAAACACATCGATTCGTGCAGTACAACCTGCTTTAAATGGAAGCAGAGAACTTGTGTACAAACGACGTTGACTTCCCTGCACACCGCACTGTGCCCGTCCCTCCGACTCTACTAACATTCTGGCTCGCTCCTTGCCTTTCGAGTCAAGCATATCCGACCCAGAAAACATCCTCATTTTACTTGACTTAAGCGAACACAATGATTCGTCCGATTCCTCGGGCAGTCAGCGAATCGCATCAAAAGGTACAAACAAATCCATCTACATCGAAAACAGTTTCCCTACTTTCATCCTTTGTCCCCACTCACTGCCATCCGCTGTGCTGGGGCCCATTTTATAGTCGCGCTTCGAGTGCACTTCAACGGAAGTCACGAGAGCAGTGAAAACACCGCTCCAGTGGCAATGTGTGTTCATACAGTGAAGTCAGCTATGCCAATGCCTGACTGTCTTTGCTCCCACTCCATTCTATCTCTTTGATGCATCTTACCTCTTTATCCACCTAAAACTACTTTAGTACCTGTTTGTTTATGCCACAAATGTATGTTCTGGTGTCCTTATAATTGGATCTGACTGAATAGAGGTGGGAAGATATCGCATTTACGGTCTCAAATTGTGTGCAAAGGAACGCTAAACATCAAGCAGGCGCATAGTGAAAGCACAATGAATGTAGGATCGACTTTCTCCACAATTCTGGCCTTTTGCTCTCAAATGAAATGCGCATTTCCTTGCAAAGTAGGTCAATTCCAAAAGACATGTACTTCAAGTAGAAATGGAGCAGTGCAACTCTTGCACGCCTACAGGTTGAGTTAAGGCTGACAGACTCGCAGGAGCACACAAATCCCACATTCCAATATTACCTCATTACTTGCATTAACCCAAACACCCTCTCCACTCAATCCTTTCTCTGGGCTTAGAAGTCCTGAGTCGAAGTACTAACCAGAAGTTCCTGGGAAGAGAGATGTGCTCTTCAACTAATTTACGAATAGAAGTTAATGGAGGTGTACCCGAATAAGCGACATCCCTGGTCACTGTGTCCCCTAATGCCTACCCAAACTTCTGGTTGAACAGGCGTCCAAATACCACTCAAGAGAGTTAATTTAATTGCCAACAAGGACTACTCCTCTTGGCCTGGTGCAAAAGCTCACTTTTAGCCATCATGGCAAAATCTGTTACGAATGTCTCGAAGCACCACTTGTCGACGACAATGTGGGAAGCCGAGTTGCAGTGCTCACTTCACTTGCCCACAATTTGCACGGACTAATTTTGTGTGTCCACAACCGCTGCAGTGAGGAGTCACGCAAAGGCACGTAGAGATATCGGTGAGTGGATTCAAGCACTACTGTTAGTCCCTTTGTTAGACGGCGAAGAGTGTCTCCCTACTGGATAGGGAGACAGTGGCGCTGTCTAAGGCTGTTCTTCGTTTTCCTTGCAGTATGCGACAAAATGCCCAGCATCGTGATCAATGTTTGATGAGCCGCCTTTTCCAGGGTATCCATTCTTGCCGTGTTCCATAGAAAACTAATTGTGCTCTTGATGGTGTGCAAGTCGTAGTGAGAAAAGTCGTCCGCAAGATGATGGTCGCGCTTCCAAATATGTAAGGCGTGGCAGAAGCAGGCGATAGTGTAGAGTATGCAGCATTCTTTGGCAAAATTGAACACTATGCAAAAGGCTGAAGGGTGTAAATAACCCGCCATCTGACCTGAAAAGAAGTCTGTTATTTAGTTCTCCTCTAATTTTGGCCACTTCATTGTGTCGTCCCACTTGCCGTGGAATACAGGGCACTTGAGCTTTTGTCTGAACGTGCCTCAAGGAAATTCTGAACGATTATCGCTGACGCTTCAGAAGTTACCATTTCTCCCACACTCGACAAGCACACGACGCCTAATTAGGCAAGAGACACGGAATCACTCGCATTTAACAAGCACTTTGAGGTGAAATATGTGAGAAGCTCTTAATCCTTGGGTAAGCACGCAAACGTTTTCACTGATTTTAGGTGAAATGATAGGAAAGTAGGTCTTTGCACAGTAAGAAGGCGTCTAATTGAACTGACATGCAGCTTCTCCACAACCGCATCTATAAGATGGGTTGCATGGCCTGCTTGACTGCCTACACGCACCCTCACCCACTTGCATTGATGGTTATTCTGACTTGTCTAAGTCTGCGTATTGTTATCTCTTACAACAACCAAAGCCTAATGCACTTACATGAAGATGCCCATTATTAGAGCGACGTCCTGTGCAAAGAACCTCAAAGTTGTAGATAAACTGCTACGAGAAGCATCTGCATCATGCTGAATCTGTGATTTGCGAAGCAAAATTTGGTGTCATCTTCTGCCACTAAGAAGTAAAATAGTCAAATTGAAGGGTCTAGAGCTTAAAATCTTTGCTATCAAACGGACTTAATGATGGAAACCAATTTCCTTCCGTCCTGTTAGCATCTACCAAAGCATAGGATTTGGGCAGAGAGGTAAAATCGCTTCGGAGGCATTGAGTAGTGGCTGGCAGTGAGATGCACAAAATCAAATGGCTACCTTATCACAAAAGGAAATAGAACTTGTCGCGAAGTCTGTTTGCTTACCATCATCATGAATGTAGGCCAAAAATGTCCTCTAAAATACAGAGATAGCAGAAGACGAGCGATTGGAAGGAGGAGGGTGAGTGTCAAGTGGTAATGTTCTCGTCACAGCACTGCAATTTAACGGTTCTCAGTCGAATGGCTTCGCTCACGCAAGCAACAATCTCAAATTGCCACTCCTTCCTGTGCAATTAACGACAAAACCGTAGGGAAGATTAATAGTTTATTGAGGACCAAACGAATGAATTGCAGAATTTTAGGTGAACTGCAAACTTATTTTGTCTGAAAAAGAGTAACATGCGCGCAAGTATTTTGGCTTTGGCAGTAGGTTGCTTACAATGGCTGCGTCACGGATAAAAGGTAGCGACTAACAAAACGATGATCCTGTAGAGCATTTCACTGAAGTGTCCTGAGTCCTGTCGGATGGCGTGGTCATCAGTGTTGTCGCTGCTTCGAGTGAACCTCCTCCTTACTGAAACTTACTGGCTAAATAACACTCTCCGTTTCAACACACCCATTCACGGTTGTGATGCATGTCTGTGACACGGGTTGAGGACATGCAACATGGTGCTGTGAGGGCAGATGGCGGGTTCTGCACACCCTTTAGCCTCTTCGCATAATTTGACTTTCGGTAGAAATGCTGCACGTACTACACCATCGCCTGCTTCTGCCACGATTAACGCAGCTAAAAGTGCAACTGTATCACCCTGCAGACGATTGTTCCTTGTTACGAGTGGTATACAATCATGAGCGCAACCAGGTGAGTGAAAGTAGACTTATGTAAATGATGAGGATTTGTTGAGATTTAGAATTTGTGTCCATCGTAGAGACTCAATGGTAAAATTTACCAGGTTGTGTATTTGGTGGCATGGACAAACAAATACAAAAGCAACATTGGATGGCGGAATAGGTAGACGAAACCAGAAGGTACTAAACGGAGTTTGAGTGAAGAAAATCAGGTGTTTGTAGACTTGTCTTTATTGTATGAACCCATATCATCGCTGAAGCAATGTTTTTACTCCTTTTGTGACTTCTGTTGAAGTGTATTCGAATTGAGACTATAAAGTGGGCCCAAGCACAGCGGCAAGCAGTGAGACAGTACGGAATGGTGGAACCCATAGGCTGCATTTGATTTAGGTGAGAACGGTGGCACGTTCTGATGCTATTTGCTGAGTGTCTTGAGGCATTGCAGAACCTTTGTGAGCTCCTAAGTCAAAGGAAAGGTAGAGATTTGTTGCTTGGGTTACAAGCAGATTGCACATGCACTGCATTCTTATTAGTTAGATTCCAAAGGCAAGAGGCGAGTCAGAGTGTCAATAGAGATGGGTGCTGCTTTGATCACGGTGCAGTTCGGCATGGAGAGAAGTTGGAATCGTTTATATACAGGACTCTGTTTGTTTGACATCATGCTCTGTGATTTGCACTGCTGTCGAGGAGACATGACTAAGCTATTACATCCACAGTAAGTCATAAAAATCCGGCTGTTTTTCCCACAACACCCAGTTACCACAAGGCCAGCATCCAATTGGTAATTTCTTTGGTCCCACTTTTAACGTTTCTTTTGTGTTTTTCTCATCAAATCTAGCATCCTCCACTAATTTACTTCTTTCCGTCACTGGTATCGCTATTCAATTAACGTTTGAACAAACGCTTCTGATGTAGACAGATACTTGAAAGATCATCCTAGTAATATTATATAAATTTATTGTCTAGAGAAGATTTGCCAGTTGTTGCCATACCTGCCGTTCCGACTAAAGGAAGCTCTCGTACACCCGAGTCAATAGTACCCATTTGATTTCATTGGTAGTTAATGGATTCGCTTCAGAATGTGACACTCACTACGCCATCTTCTGTTTTTGCTGCAACCAGGCTGTTTGGCAGAGCGTCTGCATCACTTTGTGGACGTCCTTTCTTGACATTTTATCAAAACACAATCGTGGTAGCACTCCTCGCTTTGCGATAAATACGGCACAGGTGACCTCCCAAAAAGGCGTCTTATCGGACGGTAAGCACAATGCTGGACAGTTCGTCCCATAATTTAGACTTCGACAGTGCCCATGTCCCTGCATTCAATAAAAAGACATTTCACCGTTGGAAGTGAGGACTGCAGCAGTTAATTAAATTCACTTTAATCGCCGATCTACCGCACAGGACTTTTGGTGACACATCGATGCAACGTGTGGGGAGGCGCAAGAATAAATCATCGCTAATTTTGGTTCAGTTAGGTCAGCACCGCAATACATTCGCAACAGGTTCTGTGTGAATAACTAAAAGACCACCTTTGCCCTAAGCCAAGCGAAATGCACTTTGACAGCAAGTAATGTTGTTTCCTCGAGTTATGTCGGAAGTCACGGTGGACAGGATTATCCCTGCTTCGAGCACGCCTCCTGTGACAGCTTTCTTTAAATAAATTGAAGGGCAAAGCGCTGCTTCTTGGGGCTTTTGGTTTAAGATTCGGCCATAAGGACTTTGATGTAGCGGTTTCCACCTCTTCCCTGCTTCCACCCTTTCTATTCGAAGTCTGAATAAGCTTCAACAACTTTATTAAGGGTAGGAGAGAGTGTACAGCAGGCGAGTTCAAGACGGGAATGTGTCGCGCTCATGGAAGTGACCACGCCGCTCTGCAACCAGGTTCAAATTGTCATCCCACCTTTTGGCCTACAAATAACATTTAAGTATTGTATCTGATTGAAAGGAAAGAGATTTGGAACAGGAAGCAGGAATGCAATTAAATCAGCTGTCTCTAGTCATTTCCAGAGACCGGTTCAACCAGAATTTCGGGTAGTCATAAGGAGGCACAGCGATCAGGCTTACCACTGCTTTGTGTACACCACCTTTGCCTTCTATCCGAAAACTCTGCTCTCAGGGACTTCTGGTTGGTCCTTCGTCTCAAAGCTTCTCAGCCAAGAGGATTGGTTATTGGTCAGAGAAGAGGAATAAGATTTATGCAACTGTTAAAGTTTTGTTGGAATTCGGGATTTGTGTCCGTCGAAAAGATTGTCAGCCCTAACTAAGCTAATGGACACGGAAGAGTTGCATGGTTACATTTCTTTTTTTAAGTACTTGCTCTTAAAATGTGATCGAAATGGCATTTCATTTCAGCACAAATTGTCAGAATTGTGGAGTAGGGCAATGTTTCAATTCATTGTGCCTACTATGTGTCACATGATATTTCACGGTCCTTCGCACTCAACTGAACACCGCAAATGGGACATCTTCCCACACGCATTCTGCAAGTCGATTTTTCCTTGTAAGATTTAATCGTAAGGAGGCTGGAAATGTGCGTATTTAGGCTACGTTTAACGCGTTAATTACTGTCTGTTCTGATATGCCTTATTTGTAGCAGCAAGAGTTGTGTTAAAATGTCAATGAAAAACTATGCTGTGCTCTTTATGCTGCAATTAGGAATCGAAGGATGTCAAAATCATTCCGCACATGCTTTTCTATATGCACTTCTCTCAAAGAGGCATAACGAAGTTGTTGAATCCGTAGTCGGTCACGCAAAGCAAGTTCGTTCCCCTAGGACCAAGCAAATCATAAGGAATCCTATTTTCAAAAAGTCTACTTCCTGTGGTCAAAATTACAGCGTCCACTTTGATAGTCTTGTAATTTCTACATTCAAAGCCTTATTTCCGTTTGTTTTAACCAAATTTAGTCCTTCCGTCAGCTTCTCTGTGATATGGGTTTCTGGCCAATGCCTTCTTGTTGACAAGAATCAAACGCGATTGCAATTAGAAAGGTGCTGTCAGTACCAGACGTTGCGATCGTACACCTCTTATTAATTTTCACTGCTTTTATTTGGGCAACAATGCGCTGAAAATGTTTTAATCATAAGAGACGCCATTCTCTGTGCTCACGTCACGACAGTAAATGCGTGGCAGTAAGTCTAAGTGTGAAGTTGGGGAATGAGGGAAACTGAGTTTTTCGCTGCGTTTTTGCAAACCAACACGACCAGCCCTATTGGTCTCCAGACAGCATGTCGTCATGAACCGGAATGTCTTTTTATGACACGTTCAGAGCGCGTGCATACAATAACGAAAGTCAACAAGATGTTTGTAAGGGTTCGGCAACAAAGTCTTCAACGTTGATGCGGACGAGTGGAAAGTAGACTTGATTGGGTTCACTCCCTTTCAAAAAATTAGCTACGATTTGCTGTAGTGCGTGGAACGCCATGAGTCGTTGCATCGCTCAATTACTTCAAATTGGGTGGTTGGAAGTGTTGCGCACTGTAAGTAACGGCGCAGATGGTGGTTGAGGTGGTCGAGACATGAAGTGCTCAGGTGTTTATTTTATCTTTTTTACTATATGCACATTATCCACAACTAATTGTCTCAGAGGCAAACAGCAGTGCTGAACCAAGGGTGGTGATGTGGTGGTATAAAGCTGAAGAATTACCGAAAGCACTGAGTGGCAGATGAGGGAGGTGTGTGGTCGGAGATGAATTAGTGTAGGTGCTGCGTAGAATCCGAACTCTTGCCATCTGGTGCGCTTGTTTACGCTCCCGTTTTTAGTCAAAGTTAGAGTAGCATTTAAGTGTAGTTAAATTGTCATCAACTTGCAACTAGGATAAAGCATGGACCTGCTTTCGTTCAAAGTTCTTTGTTGGAAATTTAGTAAGAAGTATGTTGCAAGCACCAGCTTGACGACCAGGGAGCAAAAGAGCGAAATAGACAAGCGCGAACTGAGGTGATGTGTAGAGAGAAATGTCTACGGTAGGTTTTGTGAAGTAAAAGTGGCAGGAAGAATAACAACAATCTAAAATCCATGTCTGGAAGGTGTATACTCATTCTCATTTCATTCCCTTCCCCGCTAAAGTAGTTGGTTGGAATTTTGTGCGTTGCACTATGCTTTACCAGTCGATGCATCCAAATGATTTCATTCCCAGTGTACCTTTCGAACAGGCTTCCCCAACTCTTTTGATTTGGTAAATGCTGCCCATACTGCCTAATGCTCTGCTTGTGAGTCAACCCACTCCTGGTCATGCAAATGCTGTACATCGAGTTTGATACCTGTTTCTTTGACATAAGGGGATCCAGTTTCCTAGAAATCCATCTCAAATCGTTAGAATGCTTTCGCCGTGCATTTAGAAGCAACAACTCTTAAACATTTGATTCCACATTGTCTTTAAATGCACTTGTCTTTCGCTGGAAGGTCAGTGCTTTGATCGCGTTTGGGCAAAAGCACAACGTTATTGTCATCCGCAACGATTAGAATGACACGGTGAAGACCCACACCTTGGTGAACCACTATACTTTACGCTCTGTTTGAATATGCTCATTCAAAGTTCTGATGACTGTCTGTGACACGAGTGAGGGCTATGCGATGTGATGCTGTGGAGGCGATTGGCATATTCCTCAGGTCCTTCCGCCTCTATGCCTGATTCCAATTTCGCCTGTAGCTTTGATTCTCCTACCAGATTGGTCGTTAGTTTGGGTAGGATCAAGGGAGGAACACGACGACTTAGGGTGAGAGTGAATAGCATAGTTGTTGCGATTGGCGTAGATCTCCTTTGACCAGGATGTTCGGCATATCCTTATCACAGTGCACTCCTGGATGTTGTTGTAATGAGTTGTTTGTGCTATTACTATAGCAGTGGACTGAAAGTCAGCCTCATTCCTGGCAAGAGTATCACGACACTACCACTTTTAATCATTAGTGGTTAACTCGATGCAACAATTTTGATTAAATGAAGACAAAGTGTGGCAAGACATGACGACTTAAAAAGGCCCTTCCCTTGGTAAATATTTCCATTGATGCAAAATTCAAAATGATATAGCTAATATTCATCAAAATCTTATTCAACGTGGTATGAAGCTATGTTTGAAGGTTGCCAAACATTTTGGAATGGTAGCTCATGCATTTCCGTGATGCCAACTTTGCTTGTCGAGTCAAAATGGTAGTCCTGCCTTCCCAATTGATCGTATCCTGCCAGACTAGGCGAAGTAGTCGCTTTAAGGCCTGAGTGTTTGCTGCTGTTATTGTTGAACTGTTTGCCATAAGCAAGTATTTTTTACAGTTATCTAGACAGTCAACAAATCATCCTCCCAGATAAGCTATTTCCAATGCGAACCCATTAACCTCCAAAGAAGAGCCTCTAAATGCCCGGAAGTAAGAAACGCTCCTTAAATTGTTTTATTATTCTACAGGAGTTTTTTCCTACCAAAAGAGGAATCCAATTTAATCAGCGCTAGTCCTTTGTGGTTCATAAGTGGGATTTGTGAAGTAGACTGACGATAGCCCTGCGGACCGTCAAAACATGTTGAGCAAAACCGACATTCGGTTACAGCTGGCTTGAAGACAGCACACCCAAATTAAACAGCAGTGCACACCTAGAAATGTTTGCCCAGCACAGTAAAATAATGTTTGACAGCAAGAATTTGAGGGCAGTGGTAATTGAAACCATCAATACACAAAGACACGAAGGTTCTGTGTGGAATGATGGCATTACAATTTTGACCTGTTGTGTACCGCTCATGACATCCCAAAGAGGACAAACAGGCAAAATAAACAAGTAGGAGGTGTCTTCAATGCGGAGATCTTTGATGACGGTCACAGGACTGCAGCGAGAGGACATGCACTTTGGCTGACCTTTTGAAGGTCAGGGATGGTCACCTACCTCACGTAAACCATTTCCATCTGTGTCCAGACATTGTTAATTACGGTTGTTACTAAGTTTTCTCCGTTTTATTACTGCGACATCTAATAAGTTTTGCCGTATTTCATCAGTTAGGCTTAGTCAAGTGCTCTCAGATAACCTCAAGCTGCGACACATAAGTACACCATGTGATACTACTTATTTTATGATATGAGTAGTCTGTAGACAATTGTAATCGGTATATATGCAGAGCGAAGGAGCTGTTTGTTGGGGTGGCCTCACTTTCTCGGATCCAAACAATCATGGGCAGAGCGTGACTATCCAGGCATTTCGTGCATTTAAAGTGGATGACGTAACCAAGAAGGCAGCAAATTGATGAGTGTCTCTGATTACCTACCGAAAAACGCCGCAAAATTTGTGGAAAATATCAACAAAGAGTGTAAAATGGTCTAGAAAAAGAAATAAACAAAACAGGCACATGATTTTTCTCCAAAAATGGACATGTCATAGTTTTTTTTAGAATAAGAGGCAAATAGGATGCAATTCTGCTGTATGCAACACACTCAATTTAGATCACCTTCCTCCAATTCATTAAAAATACAAGTACATGTGACCTTATCGGAGAAGAAAAGGCATTAAGCATTTCACCTACTTTGACGGTACACAGTAAAAAGCTTTAAATGCCGACGTGTAATGTCTGAAGGAAAAAGGCGAGTGTTTTGGAGCCTCATAGTGACTAAGGAGGTAGACGGTTAGTTGCGTGATTGGAGTCGCTTGTAGATCAGACGCCAGAGCCTACATCTAACTAACTTCACCCCTGCATTTAATGTCACGCATGAGGTTAGGTGCATTAAAACCGCATCCTCCACATTAAGGAAGGTACACAAAGTTGGTACCGTTTCGATGTTCCAACACCTGAGGTTCTGTGTCTCCTCTTTTCATGCTTTTATAGAAGTAGACGCTGCAGGTCAAGAGCACTGGACCTGAAGGGAAAATGGGTGCAAGTTAAAGACGGTGGGACACCTATGCGCAATGACAGAACATGGCACCTTCTATGCCAAGTGCAGGTGGTGGCTATCCAACATCAACTCTTCAATTCAGCCCTCCCACCCATCGTCACTTCTTCAACTGCCATTTATTTTTCTCACACCGAAATCACTACTTTAAATGCGGTTTACGGGTACAAAAGTACAAGAGTTCTTTTAATACCTATAAACTGGAGTCGCCTTTTATGATAAAACATTACTAGACAGAAGCATGAGTCAAGAATATTGATGGATTTATATGCTGAGATGACTTTTGCGTATTTGGACAGATATCTTAACGTTGGCATATGAAGCGAAATGAACGGACATCTTTCTTTGCACAGTGGGTAACCATCGAAGCATAAGTCATTGCAGGAGACAAACTGAATGCTAAATGAACTCACGGAGAGGTGCCGACGCGAGTGCCAAGGACTGCATCAGAGTCGCATCAATAAGCACGCCTAACCGCACTTTGCTGCAACCAATCGTCTGTTCGCATCCAAACCCACTTTATGGGTGAATTTCATTATTCGGTCGCATAATCGAGACAAATTGTGATGCCTTTTTGTAGTCATTTGCATGCGCAATTTCGACGGAGTGGGTGGCAGACCACCACCACGTCGAGTTAGAACATGAAATTTAAACAATTGCATTGCTTCGAAAAGGAGACAACAAGAAGATTATCTAATGACGTGCTCCTTCTCAACCATTAAAAACTGGCCTATAAAATTGAGAAAGAGAATGAGGAAAGAATGTGGAAAAGAATGTTAGTCCTGACAATATTGTATGTTTTTGCGAGTTGGAAAGGGGCTGCACGAAATGCATCTTCAAATTATGCAGCTACGCCAAATGCAATCATGACTCTCTGAGAATGTCTAGAATGTCAAGTGGGAACTCGCATACCATCATACATGTCTTTCGCCATTAGGGATTCCAAAATGAAGCACCGGATCTCAATCACTTTGAATTATAACCCACTGATGGAATAATGAGTAAATGCGATTTCATGCAGGGGGAAGAACTGGTGAATTTGCAAAGCTTTGAGGTTGTCTTGATACTTTTACTTGATTTGGCTCATGAAGCGTGCAATTTAAAGGAGTAGCACCTTAAATAACCGCATTCGGTAGCAACATTCTGGGCTGTTGCGATGCCGCACTTGCTATTATGGCCGCCATCGGGTTGAGTCCTTTGATGCATCCCGATTCAGTAGGATCGCAGACAAAATGTGGCAAAGTTATTGCCTTAAGTGTCATCACTCTCGGATTTAGTAGGTCATATGCACTTTTATATGCGTAGAAATGTAGCCATCTCAAAGCCCAACTGAACTCAAAATTCCCTGCTGTGAGTAGTCGCCTTACGTAAAATGATAGTAATGATACATTTTAGGGTTGATTGAATTCCAATGATGAATTCATATCAAAGTCAGATCCCAGAAATAGCGCAAAAATGTCGTGAAAGACAACTGAGGAATGCAAGTATGCCACCTACCTTTGTGCAAGCCATGGCGTAATTAAAGCTGCCTGTCTTTACTTCCAAAAGCCAGTCACTTTGCACTCCTACACATCGACAGGTCTGATTTGCCTGAATGATGCCGACAACCGGAAACGCCATGCAAAGTTGGCTCGTGAAGTGTCGTACAAGTCTCTCATGGAGGTGGTAGAGCAGATGACCGATCTCTTTCCTCCGATGAAACCGATCTTACTCAACTCCACCTGTCCCCACACCGTGGACTACTACCGTTCGTTGTTGCGGAAACTGCGACCGGGTGACCTGTGTGAGAGCAGCGCGCATGTAGTTCGTCAGCGAGGACGTTGACCAAACAGGTGGGTCATCTCGTTCTCAGGATTTGATTAGGTAAATCAACCCTTCCAGCAATAATTTAAACAGTTTCTTGATAAGCATTGAAAGTTAGACATAAAGAATTCATCTTTGATAATCAAATTATTGCAGAAGTCAAGTATGGTTAGCAGGTTCTGATCTGGTAAGATGACTTGGTGTTCAGCAAGACTAGTGATCTAAGAACATGCACCTGACTTATATGTTTTGCATCTGTTTTTGGATAAAGCGTACTTTAATTAAACCTAGGGCTATTAACAACTCAGAGTCTTGTAACTGGACACTGCGAGGTAACCAGAACGTCAGTTAAAGGAGAATTTTGTTAGCTTGAATTTGCTTGGAGGTTATCTTCGAGAGTAAAAGAATCAAAGGCAGTAGATGTTAGCTCCTTGCTTCCAAGCGGCAAAGTTGCCTCCCAACAGCCTTGCGGAATGTCAAAGCATGTCAAGCAAAGAAGACATTGGGCTACGGTCAGCTTGAAGATAGCGCGATCTACTTAACCACCAACACGTACCCCAGAAAAATGCACGTAAATTGTTGAAATAACGTGTACCTGCATGAACTCGAAATTAGTGACAAAGTCTGCCATCAATGCGTAAGATATTGGCAAGGTGTAAAAATTTTGTCTGAAGCAATGACAGAAATGAAGACCTTGTGCGGAATGGCAGGAGGAAACTCCTCCAACCCGCCGTACTTGAGACGTCAAAGGACCGGACCAGATAGATGTAGTAGAAATTAGGGGTAAGTTGTGCTACCAACGCCTCCTCCTCCTCCTCCTTCCTTGTGTCACCTTCCTTTTCTTCTCCCTTGCTTCACTTATGTGCATGTCGCTATTATTACATCTGATATTCCATGTGATACGCGTAGAAAAAGAAAGTTGTGCTTAGTCTCTTCAAGCATTCTGTTGAAAAGAACTCCACATTCCCTCCACTAAGCTGAACGCTTCACATTTAACTCAGTCAAGTGGCTAAGTGAGCGGGTAAATGCATCATCGATGCATCGATGAAAATATGAAAGGAAGAGAGGAAACAGAGAAGGCTACACTAAAGCACCGTGTAGAGTCATCCAACGGTGTCCGCTTCTAGCCAACTTTTTCTCTCTCTCACGCTCCCTGCTTCGCCTCCACCGCAATAATTTCTTTGTCTCTTTTAGCTGAACATGCAGGTCACTTCACGCCCACGGAAGAACTGCATGCGCCTCTGGTGTCGTTCGTGATGCGAGGCGAGGACTCGTCCAAGCACGATATTGCGGATTTACACTAGAAGCATCCATATTTTAGCTGCATAAAATTCTTTAGGGGTATGTGGTTGATTCCTTTGGTTAAATGCATACCTTTCACTGTGTTCACTGTGCTGCACTTGCTTATAACGGTTCTTGCATGCGTTGACAATCAATAAATAAACAGCGGCAGCAGTAGCAGTAGACCTAGTGGAGTGCAACAAAATGCCCCATATCCATGTCGCACTGTGGAAGCACTGTAGCACGGTACTCATGACTAGGCCTAACTAGATCACACTAGGTTGCACAGGAATATAGCAGGCTAAATTAGCCACCTAGGCTAGATTGCGAGAGACTTATAGGAATCGGGAAATAAAGACGCGGGTCGGCACTACCTCATCTTCAGAGGCGCCTTCCTACGATACCATTTAAGCCAACTTCAACACCCTCATTTGGCCGCCTAATCGACTCGACACAACTTCATGCGATGTGGAGTGAGTCTTTCCCTTTCTTTCACTTAGATATTAAGGACCGCAGTGCACACCCAGCAACTAGGTCTGATGGCTTTCTCGGAATACGAGGATGGGAGCCCACCTCTCTCCGCCTTCTTTTCCACGCCCAACTTCAACTTGTCTTTGGTGAGTTTCGCCTTCATCCTCCACCAGGTTCCATATGCTCACAAGTGTTGCATCTTGCATTATGTCCTACCGTGTGTGCTCCATGCATTCAAGTCACTCGAGGAAGAGGAGTGGTAGTCGCCTGCATTGTATTTCCTTACCTCTAGCTTTCCACTTTAACGCTATGGGAACGTCTTGTTCCTCTGGCTCCCTCTCGGTTCTCTAGTCTTCATCTTCTTCGAACCCAGCATGAAGTTGCCCCTGCCTCCTCTCCTAGCCTCATCCTCTACAAACGCCCTCTTAGTAAGTCGTCTTCATCTCTCAACTGGTCTCACCTTTGGTTATGACATGAACAAATAGTGCCAAGGTTCATAACCTAGAACAGACTAGCACAGACTAGATTGAATCTGACTAAATCACACTGTACTGATAACTAACAGTTGCTGTAGCATAGCTTAGCTTGGAGTGCCAAATACCTTCCATCTCTATCTTTATACTGCCACTTTAGTTTGTCCCACACCATCTCCTCTTTGGTCCATCTCCTACTCCTACACTTACTCCCTCAAGAGCGAAGGTGAGCGCCTTGCTTCAACTATCTATTTTGTAATTTGCAGGCTGATGAAACTGTTAGTTGCCTATCTCACTGCCTACTCTTTGTTCTCTTTGTAGAGATTGTGTCAGCGTGGCGCCCTGCAATAACGGGTAAGCATGTGTCTTCCCCTTTTAAGTCTACATGCCTTATTTTAGATTAAAGTAGACCCCTCGATTTGTGAATAAGAAAGTATTGAGTCCGCCAGCGTGCATCCATCACGGCAGGAGAAATTAGATGGACAAGGGCCGAACCAAGGCAAAATAGATAACACGGAGCGTCAAGGCGCAGTAAACTCACAGGCCATATAGAGACGATTTGTCTCGTTGATCACCTGCAATCCGTGTTAGCCATGTGGGCACGTAAAACGAAGTGCACCAAAAGTGGTGATGCGTTGCAAGCGACGATGGATAGCGAGTCGCAGTAGGAGAGCCTAAATTGTTGTCACCAAATCAGAGACCAACCAAATGCAACTAGACGCGTGATTCTGATTGAAGCGAAATTAAATGGGACTATCCATTCTCAACAACGCACCCGTGCCAGTGCTGGTGGCTGTCATAGCTGCCTCTTTATCCTGCGTCTGCGCCTCATCCTTCCCGTGATAAGCAATGAGGAAGTCCTCCACTTCATAGTTTACCTGCAAGCCTGTGTGAAAGGGAAAGAGGAGGAGGAGGAGAAGAGGTATAACCTCATGAAATGGGTAAAACAGTGGATGTCATCAATGAATAAATGTAAGAACGCATACATGAATTGGAGAGACACAGAATGAGAGAAGAGGTAGATAGTAAGAAGGCGTGGAGGAAGTAGGCATGAGAGAGGCAGAATAAGATCGACAATGTGCATTCAACGTACTGGAGGATATAGATGACTGAGATGGGGAGGACTGGGGTAAGGTGAGTAAGGTCAGCGATGCTTGAGACGGTGGTGATAATATTAGCGTCTCCTCTTCTGCCGACTCCGGCTCCGTCTTCGCGAGCTCCACCTCAACCTCCTCAATCACGACCGGCTCGCTCTCCTCTGGAACACACGTTTTGTTAGTGGCGCTGCTCATTCGCATACTCACCAGCAGAATGAACTCTTGGTGCTGCACATAGACAGCGTCGACGAGCTTGGCTCATCAGCATGTGCGTGTACACGCAGAAGAGGGTACTCAGGAGGAAGCCCACCTCGGCTCCCTACATGTCAACTACGTTCATGATCACTTTCTATTAACACAAGACGATCCTGAAGTGGCTGCAGCGAACCTACCTTAGTGTGTGTAAGTAATAGTACAAGTGACGGTTAAACGCGACATGTCGATAGATTAATTAATTAATTAACCGACAATCGATAAGAATTGAATGCAGCCGACGAACAGACAGAGAGACAGACATGCAGGTAGGTAGACAGCCAGATAGAGAGGCGCAGTGGCAGGCAGGTTTAGATTTAAACGCATAAGTTAATGGTAGATGGCCGCTCATGCTTTCACGTCGAGAGTTGTCCGTTTGCAGTAGATGTGCGACAGTGTTGTGAATGACAACGTCACCTCCAATTTCACCTCCTGTCTCCATATGATCTTATATGAAATTAACAAAAGGAAAGTGGGCGTAAGATTGTTAGGCAGGAACATAAATGAACAACTGCGAACAACGCAAAGTAGTGCGGAGCGCACTTGTCACAACTCAAATGCTCCACCGATTCACCACAGTTGTATCTGCGTAATTAAACTCCTGTCTTGTGAGCCGCATTATGGTGGGGAAGATAGCGTTCTCAACAAAACGCAACTTACTTAGGTTGGAGGAAAAGCGCTTGTCATGCGATTTGCCGACATGTTTGCTGGTTAATGCTTACAACTGCAGGTCATGGATCCAGTGTGCATCACAATGCCTGTATACACTTCGACAATGCTGTTCCCTCCCAGCTCATTTTAGTAACAGTAGACTAGTACCCAATGCCTCCCAGCCAAAGGTCCATCCACTTCACGGACCTAATGGCTTAATCATGCGAGGAGAGGAAGCGTGAATGAGATCATTGCTTTCTCTGATACCACTGCCTCTACCTGCGCCCACATGATGCTTTAGATGCCTGATAAATCATTCCGCACCATGAGACCATATATTGATGACAAAACCTCTGTACACCGAGTTTTATTAGTACTGAATGTGGCCTTACATTTGAAGACGTGGACACGGCCAATTCCGAACAAATTCTAACTGTTTATTTAGTGAGAACATGAGCAGACTTAATTCTTCCCTGTTTCAGCTTAGATGTATACTGCATCCGTCACTGTGCGCAACCTTGTTCATTATATGCAGAATTTTCGCAACTGATGTATTACTATTGCTGAAGTGTGGTTTGGCGTGTTAAGGAAGTTAATCTTGCACTTGTTCATGCAAATGAGTAAATGCTGCCATCGAACCAACTTCGTTGTGCTGTGCTTTGTTACAGCAAGGCGATAGCGATGGAGAGGTAAGCTGGATGATTTTCTGCGATAAATTTTGTGGATCGCTGCAACACGTGTGGAGCTTCCTTATGACCTGGCTTTTGGCCTTGGTCTGATGAGCACTAAAATCATGTCGTGCAATCCCACTGCAGCAACAATGAGTCTGTCTTGTCGGTGTCTGTATTGGTCTAAGTGCGGTTTATTGACGACTGTCTAGAAAGATTGTCGTGGCAATGGAGGTGAGTTGACGTCGTCACCACAGCTGCCGGCGAACCCATCGTGTGCTTTGTCGATGTCCGCATGTGTGTTGGATAGCTCTTTCAAATCGTATCCCACCTGTTTTATGCCTACTCATTTTCCCCTATTCTTTATCTCTTTACTGTCTTTCTTGCTTTCCTTACCCTTCTCTCTCTCTCTTGCACTGTTGGCACCACATTACTTACTCGGTGACTCAGCATTTGTGGTGAATGTTTTTGTCGACGTAGATGGCGACCTTTTCGAGTGAGGGGGGTGGAGAAGGAGGCGACAGTGATGGCAGCCGACTGAGGAGGGCGGTTGGGAGAAAAATTTTACTACTACGTGTCACTCTGATGGCAAGATCGCGCGGTTAGTGCAACTTGCGTATCATCCCATACTGGCCCTGGAGAAGAGGAGGAAGGATAAAGGAACGAGTGGACATACGATGATTTGTATGCTTTGTTGCAAAGCTGCGGCATCGTTAGCGTAGGCAGGGTGTTAAGTGGGGGAGCGCTTCTCCTAGCGGTGTATCCCTCCCTGATTTAATGGTACTAATTGTATTATCCTGTCTGTATTTCTACTCTGCTTGGAGCGCAGGTGTAGACGGTGGAATGGGGGAGGATGGCGACGAAATGGGTGAGGCCAGGGCAGCGTTGGTGGTGGCGATGATGATGATCGTAGTGCCACCATCTAGTCCTGCTAGTTGGGTGCACACTTACCAGCATCAAGCCTTGGTATTCCATCATTCTACACCGTCGTAGGCATGGAGACATAGAGAAAGTGGAGAAATGTATACCTGACAACTTGTCGCAGTAGTTGGTGGGTATCGATTGTAACGTCTCTTCCTCTCTTCCCTCAAAGAGTAAGGGGTTGGATGAAAAGGAGGAGGTGAAAATGGCGGCAGGAGGGAGTGGGCATGAAAGAGGTAGAATAAGATGGACATTGTGCATTCGACCTACTGGCGGATATGGTCGGATGAGATGGAGAGGACTACGGCAAGGTGGGTGAGGCTTGCATTAATTAAAACGCTGATAATGGTGCTACTGTCTCCAACTGTTCATTCGCACCCTGCTGGCTCTCCTCTGAAACGCACAGTACTGTTAATGCTGCTGAGCTTACTCAACTGGACACTTAGCGACGCACAAAGGCAGCGTCGGCAGGCTCGGCTCATCTGCATGTGCGTATGCACACAGAAGGGGATGTTCATGAGGAAGTCCTCCTCGGCTCCTTCAATGTCTACAACGAGCATGTTTACTTTCTCTTACCAGGAGACAAACAATGTTGGAAGGTCCCCTTGTTCTTACTTGGGCCTCGTGCGTATGAGATGTACACCCTAGCAATAGGGTTGTTTGCGTTTAAAATGATCAAGGTGGTGGAGGGCATCTGCGTTTTCCTTGTCATTTTTTGGGAGGATACTGACTGGTTGGGTGATTTGTCTGTGTTACGCGTAGGTGGTAGCTGCATGTGATGGATTGTGAAGGTCCTGCAGAGATTGTTTCGTACTGTGTTTGTGCATGTGTTGCATGCGTTTGCGCTGTAGTCATCAACAGTTACTGCTAGTTGGCTCTTGGAGGAGCGGTTGTTACAACTTATGTCCTCTAACTATGCATGTCAAGTCCGACATCAACATTCCGGTGTTATCCTTCACTTTGCGGTCATAGAGATATAAGAATCCTGCTAGCCGACTTGAGGATAACCTCAAAGCTGGCCATGCATACATGCATTCTTGGTCTCTACCTCACACATCAACTCCCCCTAAAAGACCAGAAGGTGCTAACACACACTGGTCTCAGCTGGTGTGGAAACAGAGAAGAGCCCAAGAGAATATCCATCATGGGCCATATGTTTGCAGCTCAGACAATAGCATCAGCGCTGGCGCTACCCACTGAGCTGACCAATTTGATTGTTCTTTAAAAGCCGGAACAATGCAAACACCCTCACACGATTAGGAAAATACAACATTTACCTTAGGATACAACTTGGTACGAACTTCCAGGAAAGCAAAGGGCGAAAAAAGGCACTCGAATGAACAAACGGTTTCAAGTTGAAAGCGAAACATGGTAACCTCGACAAATGCAGCAACCATCAGGCATTACAGAGTGACCACTGACAACCAACGATGGCAATTGCATTCAGAAAATACAAAACACAAAACTCTCACGGTAGGCAAGACTGGCCGCTGTATGGCAAGTTGCAGGCACATTGTGGTAAGCGCAGGCTAGTCGTGAGCTTTCAGCGCACAAAGAACAGAGGAATGTAGTGGGGCTATACTGAGGCGAAAAAATTGACACGAGAAAGCAATCGAATTACCTTTCAGTCTCTATAAGGGTCAATCGTACTTTGACTGAATTTGACGCCAAACGATGGGTGAAAACAAACATGATCCATGGGGTGAGAAAAGTGGTGTATCTTACCGGTCCCAAGATCCGAGTTTGTCACTTTGAGAAGAGTCCAGTGCCACTGCGTCACCACCTTCATCGTCATACACTGGCCTTTCACTCTCCCCAGCCCCTCCCTCCTTTCTCCACATAAAATGCATTCATCTTTGCCTTGTCACCTAAATCAATCTCTCAAGCGGTGAGCACACATTGAACGTGCAGACGATTGCCCACTGACACATGAGCTAGACGCGCGCTCAGTGTCTGTGGCTAGCACTGTCCACAAATAAGACGAACTCATTGATAGCTACAAGAGACTGATTTAGTGGTGATTACGCATACCTAGAACAAATCAACCCCCTCCAACCTCAGGCATATTAACATCTCCACGCTTCAACCACGTACACCACCAATGGAGACGCTGTGTACGTAATCATTGTAAGGAAAATCTTAAGCCCATCTCAAAACACGTGACTAATTAAGAGTACGGTCAGAAAACTTAAAACGAATTATTAACTAACTTGACCAGAAGAATTGATACGACATCGAGCAGGCAGAACCAAATTGTTGAGTTGGGTACAAAAGTGAGAAGTGATGATGGATGGTTATGTGAGAACGGAACAAAAATTTATATGCAAATTTCCTGAGTACTCGGCATCATGAATGGGCAAATAAGAGCGAGAAAAGCTTAAAAAAGTAGGGGACATAGGGTAATAGTCATTACTAGGGATTCAGTCACCCTCACCTCTAATTCCTTGGCGATGGCGTGGACTCGATTAAGGCTCCGCTTCAGTCTCTGCCAGCCTCACTTCCTGTACCATCGAGGCAGCCCGGACGGCTGCATTTGAGGCAGTATGTTTGCGCTAGGCTGCTTACAGCCTCTCCGCCACCTAACCTTATGTAGCCTGCAGTGCTGCGTTCGACGATGACGCCAGCCCTCCACGTACCGCAAACGTCACCACCACTGCTTCTCCGTCATTTCGCGGCGATGCATCTCTGTCTGCACCTCTGCCTCACCTGTCATTGATGTTTGTTGCTAATGACGTAGAAAAGACACCTGCTTCAGTAGCATACGTTGTAAGCCATGTCTTCTCTAATCTCCCAGAAATCTCACTTATGCGCCTAATTTTGTCACATGACTGAATGACAGACTGAACAGAGAATGGATGGATAGAAGGGTCAATGTACGGATGATTGAACTAATTAGATAGTTTAGTTTTGGAGTTTTTTTCAACTGATGAGTCGTCATAAGCTTTTCTCCTGCCTAGTCACTCAGTCAGCGATCCACTCTGCACGAACGTGAAGGAAATACAGAAGCAACAATTACAATGCCCATCAATACTACCCTCTGGCATGTGAATGGCGGTCATGTGCTCAGCCTCCACCACAGCCACCTCGATGCTGGTGTAGGAGTAATTAACCAACTGTCGCATCGCTGCTCACACATCAGTCTCGCGTGAGATCAGCCAAAAGAGATATGCCCCATCTCGATCGTTTTCTGTTCTCCGTTTCTCAGTTGCAGAGGGTAAGGGAATCATCTCTTCTGTACAGTGCCGTCATTAGGGAACCGAGAGAAGCTGTCGCACTCTTTCATCAAGAACCTCATCGCCCAATTCGGCAACACGCTTTATTTTGCTCTCTTTCCGTGAGGCGGTGAACCTCAGTCTCATGGCAATGAGAATGGGCGTGGAGGCGAATGTTTGAAAGATTACGCCCTCAGTGGAGCCCCAAATGCCACAAAATCGAGTCTGTCCTCGTTTCTTTGCGCCACCGTGAGTGCAACTGTGTTCCTGTTGACTTTGTTGCCTCTTAGTGACTACAGTAAGTGTTTACCTCTACTTCAAACGTCGCGTATATTTGCCGTTCTGATTTTGTGCAATTGAGCTCGTCGTCTACTCCGTTAGGCACTTTTCTCAACTTTGTATTATGATTCGCCCGTTATAAGTGCTGCGAGCTTATCGGCTGAGGTTCGTAAGTAAACTTTTTGGCAGGCAAATGAGCTTTTCTGTTAAAAACTAGTTTTAGTTGAAAGAAAATAATAAAGCATATGGCATACGGTAAACTTGTTGAGAATGGGGTGGATGAAGTCATGTTCTGTGAGTTACTCATCAATTTCCCATCAAGTGCTCCGGGACTCGTTCATGTGGGCACGTTTTCGATAGTGAGCAACTCTTGCGTTGAACCATGACGAGCCGACGAACCGACCACGCATGGCCGTGGCACCTCTCTCAACCCTCGGCGGCATATCTTCTCTCTTGTGGTACACAATCGTAAAGAATTCTCTATCATGATTATTGTCACATTTTGTGCGTCTTCGCTGCATTCCACCTGAGTCGGTATTAGCAACTGCTATTTCCTACTCCTTCATGGTCTTGCCATTTGTTCACCGAAACGGCGACAAGATAAGGAATATTATTTAGGGCATTACTTTCTGTCCACATAGGGTTGAAAACTAATTGTAGTGTAGTTTGGTGTGACATGTTGTCCGGAGATGAAGATGGCTGGAACACATGTCTACCACACGCTGGAAACACTGCGTTCGTAGGAGGTGGGAGCACAAGGCCTCTTGGGCATCGTGAGTACTCACCGCTAGACTAGAATTTGGTTCCGTGATTTTACAGAAGGAAGTGCTGGCGATAGGTAAGTTGGTGTGGCAGCGTTCTCTACCAATAAGTATACAATGAAAAAAACAGTTTCCGACTCGCACACAGTGAGGAATTCAACTACAAACGTTTGAACAGCCCATGTCCTGGATCCAGTAAGGTGGCTACATGATGTGAAACGTGTCGACGTTGATTCCCTTAGGGTGTTTAACTTGCAAGTGCTAGTTTCCGGCCGCTATTCGGCTACTATCCCTGAGTTGGATTTTATGGTTTCTTTAGGGACTGTGTGATGTAGTTCGTCTGTAGGACAAAGATATTTTAATCCCCCCGGCTATAAACTGTAAGGAAGGAGTATTTAAATTCAAAGTCACCTATTTTATCCATTTTAGTTTAGCGTTTGGCTGGATGTATGCCACCTCTTCTCTCTATCAACAATAATTCTGCGCGCCGGCTGTCTGGGAGTGCTTTTGAGCGAAGACCGCTGAGGTGGCATCCAGAAAGCGCTAGGCTCTTCGTTTTCTCGATTGCGGTCTACAGGTCATTGGTTTAGCTCTTGGGTGGTGGTAAGCTTTATTGCTGGCAGAAGCACTTCTTATTTCAAACAATTACACTTTACACTTAAGTAATTGAGCAAAAATTCTATAAAGGATAGTGTAAATGAAATCGTGGTGAACCGTCTTTAAATACCGACCCTTATACAGCCCGTACTGATTGGCACGAGATCTTGAGTTGGCGTATGCTTGCTGAATATTAAAGGCAGTTTCCCCGTGAGTCACCATAGCAGGCTCTTCAACACTCTCCACCTAGACTATTTCTTATACCAATCACCATTTTACGGCTAATGTTCTAGCATAGCAAAGCCATACAATAAACGACATAGTTTACGATTTTATTCAAGTGCCCCATGTTTCCACCTTGCTGCTTTGTTCTCATTTCAGTTTTGTCTAGCATTCCGTCCATCTGGACGGTGATCAGCTGGTAGGGTGCGAGAGAGAGCGTGCCTTACTCACGTAATCAACGTCTTCAAGATGGCATCGCTTCAAGTGTTCCCTGGTTCCTGTTGCTAACATCAATTATGCGGAACACTTAACCAGGGTGATTGTCATTAGTACGACACTCGCGACTCTTCTGTTGGAAGTCGCGCATTGTTGTCCAACAGTTCCCAATACCGTTACTGCTGCCACATCACACCAAGGTGCAGCATGCAGGGACGGATATTGCGATACTTCTATAATTACATAGGATTTGCCCCTCATTGCCACCGTTACGGTGTGGTGTGCCATATTTGAGGTGGTAAGAGGACAAAGTAGAGCGGGTGGAGACTTAGGTATCCGTCCGCGTAGTCGAATGCACATTCGTGTGGTAGATTTTAGGATCACAAATGGGAGTCAAGAAGGATACTGTAGTATTAAGGAAAGCGAGTCCTCAACGAGGGAGTTAGTTCTAATGGAGTAGAATTCCTACCCTAGATGCTCTTGCACCCTGCAATTGTTATTCTCGGCTAGTTGATTTGTATGCTTGCTTTGTCTTGATGCTCTACGTGGGACCAATCCACAGTGGCTCACACAGTTTCGCATTGAAGATAGAGCTGCCGGGAGCTGCAACTTATTTATTGACAGATATTTAGAGCAAATGAATACAAGCAAAGAAAATCAGGCAAGCTTACCTCTCGAAATCACCTAATCTTCTCGTTTTTAAGAAAAGGGTGCAAAGCAATATCGCCTTTTCGTATCTAAGTTCTGTCCTTCACTGGTACCAAATGGAACATCAATAGCTATTTTTAAGTCAAGGCACATTAAGAATGTGCGAAAGGTGTGGATTCAACCTTAAGCTGTCAAAAGACAAAATTCGGAGATTTCGATGCCATGTGCTTCTATTCAGAAGCATTGCTTCATTTTAAATAGCTTAGAATACGTAATCGTTGCGAGTTTGATTTGTAACGAAAGGTGGAAAATGGTTCAGTAGACGATGGCGACCCACCAGATGCGGCACCCATACGCCTTCTTGTTAAACGCCTCAAGGAAGGCCCTTCCGTATATTATCCTCCATTTTACTTTTCATTACAAAAATACAGCTAGGCAAGATGTACAAAATCTTAAGTCAATGTTGACACCGCGCAAAGAATGTTTAAGGAAGGTGACAAGATCATAGATTTCCTATTTCATATCTTGGCAGTAGCGAATCAAGTCCAGAAACCCCTGAACGTCAATTGCGTCGTCAAATTCGTTAAGCGGACAGCAAAAATCAGGATATCCAAAGGTAAGAAAAATAGGAAACAAATGTGTCTAACTCTACTGTGTGTAATTCATATTCATTGGCTGTTGGGTAAAAATCACCTTAGCGTTCTACATTTTGTTCACTTCTTGATTGTCATGTAAGGTCTTCTC
>JADWOT020001073.1:0-61832 GCA_036345935.2 Taenia hydatigena | reverse complement strand
GGGGAGCTGTTATTTGAAATCAGCAAGCTCATCTGCATGTTTCGCCTGCCTACCCATCGAACAGACTTCTTTTTAGGGGAATAGACCATCTATCAGGTCATCGCCTTGAGAAGAGACGATTTTTGATTGTCATCAGTGCAGTGAGATGAACATTTACCTTTCACTGGATCTAAAACTTGTGGATACCCTCACTAGCCACGATCTTACAATCATGCAAGGATATGGAGTCTTCTACTGCGTCTCTACCTCTCCATCTTGCTATCACGAAACCACATGTTCATAATGCACTAATTTGATGAGAGGCTGAAAGGAAAGACTTTGAGTATTCATCTACACTCAGATAGCGCTTACAGCAACAAATTTTTCTTCTTGATGCCAGTCGATTCCGAAATATTTCCCGATCAGCTAGACTGCGGCAAACAGGCCATAAAACGTGCATATTATCAGGTAGAAAAAGCCATTCCATTTTATTAAAGCATTCGAATGCTGTCCTGTGCTATTCACTCCAAGCTGTGGCGAGTTTATGCATAGAAGAATGGAGAGATGGGGATGTGAGTTAAAAAGGACAACTACATCATTACGGCCACGCGTGATCACTAAGTGTGACTACTCAGTGCTTGTGGAGGAGGGTGAGCTGTTATCAGTAAACTCATCTGTCATCAGTAATCAAATGACGAAGTAAGCTGCGTTCAAAGGCACGTTACTGAAGCACTCCTTACGAAGTGACGCAACTGCGTGAAAAGGACTTTTTGGTATACGTGAGAAGCTGATGTTAAACTAGTCACCATATATGGTGAAGTATATGATCCGATGACAAGGATGATTCCGTTGCAACGGTTGTCATGTGCCACATTTACGTCATTGTCACCCTGACAAACGCCTCATGGCTTACTAGCTAGCTAGCTGGCTAGCTCCTTGCTGCCTCTGTTGATTTACCAATGCTACTGGGTAACCTGGATTACTGCAACAAGATCTGAGGTTCTGCGTGGACTCGGTAAGCACCATTAATATGGTGCTTCGCGCTTATCTTAAGCATTGTATCATTGAATGATACAGATCAAAATAATAATTTTGGCGGGAGATGTCCTTGCCTCTTAAAATTAAGATAAACGTGCACAAATAAAAAGAAGTGAATGCTTGAACAAAGCTATCGTTCTTCCTTTGAATGGCAATAGAAATGCTTTTACGCTATCCATGATGCCAATAAAAGGCATGCTTTGGTAAAACTGTTGATTAACGCCCACACACAAGTGAAGGCTACACATCAGTGACATGCAATCATTACAATTAAATCCGCACAGCTAAATCTGAATAAATTTTAGAAGACAGGTAAATGTGATTTGATGTGATTTAAATTCAAATAATGTTTGCTTATGAAAGTGAGACTGAGAGGTTTAGGCGATGAACAGGTCGGTCGCACACGCGCTAACACCAAAAAGTTCTTTCCTTACTTTACTGTCTTAATTTAAGCAGACACGACCTATTAAGTTGCAATGAAAGTGGGATGTAAGATACAAGGAAAGTTTGCACTAATTGGAGGAAAGCGGTGACCAGCTGATGCAAAGGTGCCACTGGCGCACAGCTGAATAATGGTACAGGCTACTACTGCGCCCAACTGTGGTAGCTGTAGTTGACTGACGCCTACACCATTGGCGACGCAAACTTTGCATGCGATGGTGGGGAAAGGGTTGCAAGTAAATAGGTATAGTGGAGGTGATGCTGAGCATTTTGATGGGAAAAGGCTGTTATGATATCCGTGGCATCGGTCAGTAGGACTGCAAAGAAGGAGTTAAAAGTGGGGTGTCACAGATGGGCAAATAGATGAAGGGGAGGCGGAAGGAAAGCTATGCCGTCTGCGTCGACGGCGTAATACGAGAGGAGCATCTGGGCTCAGATGTCTGCTTCAAAGGCGTTGTGCATCTATGGCACTCTTCTTGAGCAACATTTCGGGTGAACTGCCTGAATCCCCATCTCTTTGATTCCTTCCACCCGTCTTATGGGATCATACCGACCTAGACCTGTGCCCTCACGAAGCAACCAATTTCCGTTTGAGGAGGACGAATTCCTTTTAATTTGTATTCGACTTGTTTGTGTCAATGTTGAAGAGATGATGTTAAGCTCCTACACACTTCTTGCTGACCTTCGCTATTGGTGACACCTGTGATGGAAGTGAGACGAGCAGGCTGTTTCCATTCAACAAAACATGCAGCCCTAGAGGCGGACAGAGCTGGTGATGTGGGTTGATGACCACGCACCAGGAACTCGATGCCTCCCACCCCACAACTCCACAGTTTGACGTGCTGCCGGACATTCACTGCCAGTGTGAATAGCTTGTAGCATGAGAATGTATCATCAGGTCCACTGAGATTTAAACAATTCCATCACGGTCTTTATAGAAAAGGCAATTAACCTGAATGAAAGATGTGCGACCGTAACGTCAGAAACTGATGGAACCCTTTTACTTGCAGTCGCGTTTGATATCTGGCAGATTAAACGCAGTGACATTAAGCATGCACTGCAAAGGGGCTGACGAAAAGACTGAATTACGCTGGAAGAAACGAAAATGAGGCTTTAAATGTAAAAGACAGAGAAATGACCAGTTGGATACTGATGTTGTGACAACAGCAAATTGGACATAGCAAACGTGGATTCTTTACGAGCTACTCTGTCGAATAATTAGATGACCTGAATCGGCACGATCAGTTGTCGCCGAACGATAAAAGCATTACATGCAAACGCTTTTGACTTGTCTTAATATCGCTGTGTTCGGTTCCATTTTATATTCTCGGTTGGAGCACACCTCAACAGAAGTTACGAGATGAGTGAGGATTTTGCCTCATTACGAGTGGCACACAACCATATGTACAATCAGCATTCAACGGAATGCGGCAAAAATGTTACCCCGAAAGGTCGCTTATCCAATGCTAAACACAATGCCAAATGTTTCGCCTCATAGTTCACTTAAAGGAAGGAACAGCTGCAGACAATGCCAATGTTACTTTATGGAATGAAGAGACCTCTTCTGCCGTTCATAAAAGGGACTAACAGTAGTCCTTGTACTTTTACTCAAGGCGGCACAGACTGTCACGACTGACAGGGTGAACATGAGCCTTCAGCAACTTGATCATCTGTATTGCCTTAGCTCCACCAATCTTCTTCGGTTTGTTACGATCGTTGCATTCGTGATTTAACCATGCAGTCATTTCTTGTCCCTCTCCATCGGTAAAAGGGTAGCTGCTGCTTGAAGTCAGAAAGCTAATCTGCATGTTTTGCCTGCCTACCCATTGGATTGACTGCATTTTAGGAGAATAGACTATCTATCAGATCATCGCCTTGAAAAGGGACGATTTGTGATTGTCATCAGTGCAGTGAGATGAATGTCTACCTCTTACTGGATCTAACAATTTGTGGATAACCTCACTAGCCACGATCTTACGATCATGCAAGGATGTGGAGTCTTTTACTGCGACTCTACCTCTCCATCTTCCTAGCCCGAAACCGCATGTTCATAATTCACTAATTAGATAAGAGGTTGAAAGGAAAGACTGTGGGTATTCATCTACACTGAGATAGCGCTTACAGCAACAATGCTTCTTTTGATACCAGTCGGTTCCTAAATACTTTCCGATCAGCTGGACTGCGGTACACAGGCCACAAAATGTGCATATTGTCAGGTAGAAAAAGCCATTCCATTTTATTAAAGCATTCGAATGTTGTCCTGTGCTATTCACTTAAGTTGTGGCGAGTTTATGCATAGAAGAATGGAGAGATGGGAATGTGAGTTAAAAGGGCAACTACATCATTACGGCCATGCGTGATTACTAAGTGTGACTACTCAGTGCTTGTGGAGGAGGGTGAGCTGTTATCAGTAAACTCATCTGTCATCAGTAATCAAATGACGAAGTAAGCTGCGTTCAAAGGCACGTTACTGAAGCACTCCTTACGAAGTGACGCAACTGCGTGAAAAGGACTTTTTGGTATACGTGAGAAGCTGATGTTAAACTAGTCACCATATATGGTGAAGTATATGATCCGATGACAAGGATGATTCCGTTGCAACGGTTGTCATGTGCCACATTTACGTCATTGTCACCCTGACAAACGCCTCATGGCTTACTAGCTAGCTAGCTGGCTAGCTCCTTGCTGCCTCTGTTGATTTACCAATGCTACTGGGTAACCTGGATTACTGCAACAAGATCTGAGGTTCTGCGTGGACTCGGTAAGCACCATTAATATGGTGCTTCGCGCTTATCTTAAGCATTGTATCATTGAATGATACAGATCAAAATAATAATTTTGGCGGGAGATGTCCTTGCCTCTTAAAATTAAGATAAACGTGCACAAATAAAAAGAAGTGAATGCTTGAACAAAGCTATCGTTCTTCCTTTGAATGGCAATAGAAATGCTTTTACGCTATCCATGATGCCAATAAAAGGCATGCTTTGGTAAAACTGTTGATTAACGCCCACACACAAGTGAAGGCTACACATCAGTGACATGCAATCATTACAATTAAATCCGCACAGCTAAATCTGAATAAATTTTAGAAGACAGGTAAATGTGATTTGATGTGATTTAAATTCAAATAATGTTTGCTTATGAAAGTGAGACTGAGAGGTTTAGGCGATGAACAGGTCGGTCGCACACGCGCTAACACCAAAAAGTTCTTTCCTTACTTTACTGTCTTAATTTAAGCAGACACGACCTATTAAGTTGCAATGAAAGTGGGATGTAAGATACAAGGAAAGTTTGCACTAATTGGAGGAAAGCGGTGACCAGCTGATGCAAAGGTGCCACTGGCGCACAGCTGAATAATGGTACAGGCTACTACTGCGCCCAACTGTGGTAGCTGTAGTTGACTGACGCCTACACCATTGGCGACGCAAACTTTGCATGCGATGGTGGGGAAAGGGTTGCAAGTAAATAGGTATAGTGGAGGTGATGCTGAGCATTTTGATGGGAAAAGGCTGTTATGATATCCGTGGCATCGGTCAGTAGGACTGCAAAGAAGGAGTTAAAAGTGGGGTGTCACAGATGGGCAAATAGATGAAGGGGAGGCGGAAGGAAAGCTATGCCGTCTGCGTCGACGGCGTAATACGAGAGGAGCATCTGGGCTCAGATGTCTGCTTCAAAGGCGTTGTGCATCTATGGCACTCTTCTTGAGCAACATTTCGGGTGAACTGCCTGAATCCCCATCTCTTTTGTTCCTTCCACTCGTCTTATAGGATCGTACCGACCTAGACCTGTGCCCTCACGAAGCAACCAATTTCCGTTTGAGGAGGACGAGTTCCTTTTAATTTGTATTCGACTTGTTTGCGTCAATGTTAAAGAGACGATATTAAGCTCCTACAAACTTCTCGCTGGCCTTCGCTCTTGGTAACACCTGTGATGGAAGTGAGATGAGCAGTCGTTTTCCATTCAAAAAGACATTCAGCCCTAAAGGCAACAGGGCTGGTGATGTGGGTTGATGACCGCGCATTAGAACACATTCTCATTTGCTGGTTTTAGACGCACACAAGAGCTGCTCACACTCCTTCTTCCATTCGCTTATCTTTCGCTATGTTTAGGTTTAGCAATACATGTTCTCCTTCACAGTCATGCTGGTGCTAAGTGAAGTGACTGCGCGGCAAGTTGTATTCCCCTTTCTGATGAAGCAGTCGTTTGACATTTTGCGCCTTCCACGTCGTCCCACTGATCAATGCTTTGCAAGCAATTTCACCTGCCTCAACGGGCTTGCTCAACTCCTATCTTTTAGCAGATGCTGGCAGGTGATGGCAAAATTTCTTTCATTTTCATTAATTTCATTTGACAGCAAAGCTATCTTACTCTAAACGCTTCCATTAAATTTGTTCACTTTCTTACTGGCAGAACATGACACCATAGTTTGCTTCCTAAATGAGTAACTTGGTTTGGCACAGATGCTCCCTGTAGCATTTTGTCTACAACTTTGAGCTTTTTGCCACAGGACTTCGTTCCACCTCCAAACATCTCCTCTAGGTACATTCGACTTTAGTGGGTGTAGAAGATGATGATGCGCAGATGCAGATATATCAGAATTGCCGCCAATCCAAGTAGGTTAGGGTGTGTTGGCAGTCGAGTTGTCCATGCGACGCAGCTGATAGTTGCAATTGTGGATGGGCTGCAAGTCGGTTCAACTAGCTGTCTTCTTACCATCCAAAAGCCAATTTTCCTATCAATTCATCTCACATCAGTGTTACGGTTTGTAAGTCCACTTAGGAGCAACAACTCCTCCCATCTTACGCCTCCTAGTGTTTATTACACGTGGGACGATAATGTGAAACTGCTACGATTTCTTTGAGACCGGTGCGTGTCGAGGTAAGGCTTGGGTAAAATTGCAAGTACCCTGTATTCCACGACAAGTGGCACAACACGGCGAAGCCGCTCTCTTCGGTGGCGCACTAACTAGCACTCTCCGTTTCAACACACCCATTCACAGTTGTGATGCACGTCTGTGATGCGGGTTAGGGACATGCAACATGGTGCTGTGAGGGCAGATGGCGAGTTCTGTACACCCTTCAGCCTTTTCGCATAATTTGACTTTCGGTAGAAATGCTGCACGTACTACACCATCGCCTGCTTCTGCCACGATTAACGCAGCTAAAAGTGCGACTATTCTACCCTTCAGACGATTGTTCCTCGCTACGAGTGGCATGCAATCATGAGCACAATCGGCTCAGTTTAATCAGACTTATGTAAATAATGGGTTTTGTCGAGATTTGGGAGCAGCAAGTTTAAGTGTGGAGTTGGGGAATGAGAAAAATCAGGTTCTTTGGTGCGCTTTTGCAAATCAACACGACCAGCCCTATTGGTCTCCAGACAGCATGTCGTTGTAAACTGGAATGTCTTCTGATGACACGTTCAGAGCGCGTGCATGCAATACCAAAAGTCAACAAGATGTTTGTAAGGGTTCGGCAACAAAGTCTTCAGCATTGATGTGGACGAGCGGGAAGTAGATTTGATTGGGTTCGCTCCCCTTCAAAATATTAGCTACGATTTGCGGTAGTGCATGGAATGCTTTGAGTGGGTGCATCGCTCAATTACTTCAAATTGGGTAGTTGGAAGTGTTGCGCATTGCAAGTAACGGCGCAGATGGTAGTTGAGGTGGTCGGGGCGACACTCAGTGGTTAATGAGGTCGCTGATTGAATGACTGGTGGTGTAGTTATTTGCGTGAAGTGCTCAGGTATTTAGCGTATCCTTTTTACTAGATGCACATTATCCAAAACTAATTGTCTCAGAGGCAAACAGCAGTGCTGAACCAAGGGTGGTGATGTGATGGTAAAAAGATGAAGAATTGCTGAAAGCACTGAGTGGCAGATGAGGGGTGTATGTGGTCGGAAATGAAGTAGTGTAGGTGCTGCGTAGAATCTAAGCTCTTGCCATCTGGTGCGCTTGTTTACGCTCCCGTTTTTAGTTAAAGTTAGAGCAGCATTTAAGTGTAGTTTCATTGTCATTAACTTGCGATTAGGATAAAGCGTAGACCTGCTTTCGTTCAAAGTTCTTTGTTGGGAACCTAGTAAGAAGTATGTTGCAAGCACCAGCTTGACGACCAGGGAGCAAAAGGGCGAAATAGGCAAGCGCGAACTGAGGTGATGTGTAGAGAGAAATGTCTATGGTAGGCTTTGTAAAATAAAATCCTTAGGAAGACGAAAAACAATCTAAAATCCATATCTGGAAGGTGTATACTCATTCTCATTTCATTCCCTTTCCCGCTAAAGTAGTCGGTTGGGGTTTTGTGCGTTCCACTTTGCTTTACCAGTTGACGCATCCAAATGATTTCGTTCCCAGTATACCTTTCGAATAGGCCTCCCCAACTCTTTTGATTTGGTAAATGCTGCCCATATTGCCTAATGCTCTGCTTGTGAGTCAACCCACTCCCGGTCATGCAAATGCTGTACATCGAGTTTGATACCTGTTTCTTTGCTATAGAATGGTCCAGTTTCCTAGAAATCTATCTCAAATCGTTGGAATGCTTTCGCCGTGCATTTAGAAGCAACAACTCTTAAACATTTAATTCCACATTGTCTTTCAAATGCACTCGTCTTTCGCTGGAAGGTCAGTGCTTTGATCGCGATTAGGCAAAAGCACAACGTTACTAGCATCCACAACGATTAGAATGACACGGTGAAGACCCACACCTTGGTGGACTACTATACTTCAGGCTCTGTTTGAAGATACTCATTCAAAGTTCTGATGACTGGCTGTGACACGAGTGAGGGCTATGCGATGTGATGCTGTGGAGGCAATTGGCATATTCCTCAGGTCCTTCCGCCTCTATGCCTGATTCCAATTTCGCCTGCAGCTTTGATTCTCCTACTAGATGGATCGTTAGTTTGGGTAGAACACGGCGACTTAGGGGTGAGAGTGAATAGCATAGGCGGTGCGATTGACGTAGATCTCCTTTGACCAGGATGTTCGGCACATCCTTATCACAGTACACTACTTGATGTTGTTGCAATTAGTTGTTTGTGCTGATACTATAGCGGTGGACTGAGGCCAGCCTCAATCCTGGGAAGCACCCCACGACACGACTGCTTTTAATTATTAGTGGTTATTTCGATGCAATAATATTTGGCCAAATGAATGCAAAGTGTGGCAAGACATGATGACTTAAAAAGGCCCTCTCCTTGTTAAATATTTCCATTGATGCAAAATTTTAGAATAACTTAGCTAATATTTATCAAAATCTTATTTAAAGTGGTATGAAGCTATGCCTGAAGGTTGTTTAAATATTTTGGAATGAGAGCTCATGCATCTCAGTGATGCCAACTTTACTTGTCGGGCCAAAATGAAAGTTTTGCCTTCCTAATTGATCGTATCGTGGCAGACTAGGCGAAGTTGTCACTTGAAGGTCTGAGTGTTTGCTGTTATTCTTGTTGAACTGTTTGTCATGAGTGAGAACTTTTTACAGTTATCTAGACTGTCAGCAAATTGCCCTCTTAGATAAGCTATTTTCAATGCAAACCTATTGACCTCCAAAGAAGAGCGCCTAAATGCCTAAAAGTAAGAAACGCTCCTTAAATTGTTTGATTAGTCTACAGAAGGCTTTTCCTAGCAAAAGAGGAATCCAATTTAGTCGGTGCTAGCTCTTTGTGTTCATGCGGCGTGGTTCGTAAAGGGAATTTTCGAAGTAGACTCACGACAGCCCTGCGGACCATCGAAACGTGTAAAGTAAAACCTACATATGGTTACAGTTGGCTTGAAGACAGCACGCCCAAATTAAACAGCAGTACACACCTAGAAATATTTGCCCAAATCAGTAAAATAATGTTTGACAGCAAGAATTTGAGGGTAGTGGTAATGGTAACCAACATTAGTAAAGACACGAAGGTTCTGTGTGGAATGGTGGCATTACAATTCTGACCTGTTGTGTACCGCTCATGACATCCCAAAGAGGACAAACAGGCAAAATAAACAAATAGGAGGTGTCTTCAATGCGGAGATCTTTGATGGTGGCCACAGGACTGCAGCGGGAGGACATGTACTTTGGCTGACTTCTTGAAGGTCAGGGATGGTCACCTACCTCACGCAAACCAATTCCATCTGTGTGCAGACATTGGTAATTGCGGTTGTTACTAAGTTTTCTCCATTTCATTACCGCGAAATCTAATCAGTTTTGCTGTATTTCATCAGTTAGGCTTTGTCAAGTGCTCTCAGATAATCTCAAGCTGCGACGCATAATTCCACCACGTAATGCTACTTATTTTATGAAATGAGTAGTCTGTAGACAATTCCAAGCGGTAGATGTGCGCAGCGAAGGAGCTATTTGTTGAGGTAATCCCACTTTCTCGGATCAAAACAGTCATGGGCAGAGCAGTTAAAGTGGATGCCGTAACAAAGAAGGCAGCAAATTGATGAGTGTCTCTGATTACCCACGGATAAGCGCTACGAAATTTGTGCAAAATCTCAACAAAGAGCAAAAATTGGTCTACAAAAAGAAACAAAAAGACGTCTATCTAAACCAAAATCCGTTTTTCATTATAAACATAACGTGCACATTATTTTTCTCCAAAAATAGACATCTTGTAGTTTTTTAGAATAAAAGGTAAATAGGATGCAATTCTGCCGCATGCAAATCACTCAATGCAGATCAGCTTTCTCCAATCCATTAAATAACCAGTACGTGTGACCTCATCAGAGAAGAAAAGGCTTCAAGCATTTTACCTACTCTGACGATACACAGCAAAATGTTTTGAATGCCGGCGAGTAATGCCTGAAGGAAAAAAAGGCAAGCGCTTTGAAGCCTCAAAGTGGCTAAGGAAGTGGACGGTGGGTTGCGTAATTGGAGCCGCTTGTAAATCAGTCGCAAGGGCCTGCACCCATTTGACTTCACCCCGGCATTTAATGTCACACCAGAAGTTAAGTGCATTAAAACTGCATCCTCGATGTTAAGGAAGGTACACAAAGCTGGTACCGTTTCGATGTTCCAACACCTGAGGTCCTCTGTCTCCTTTTTTCGTGCGTTTATAGACGTTGACGCTGCAGGTCAAGAGCACTATACATGAAAGGAAAATGGGTGCGAGTTGAAGACGGTGGGACACCTATTGCGCCATGACAGGATATGGCGCCTTCTTTGCCAAGTGCAGGTGGTGGCTATCCAAAATCAAATCTTCAATCCAGCCCTCCCACACATCGACACTTCTTCAACTTCCATATATTTTATCTACACCGAAATCACTATTTAAATGCGGTTTACGGGTACAAATTACGAGAGTTCTTTTAATACTTATAAACTGGAATCGCCTTTTATGATAATAACATTACTAGACAGAAGCATGAGTTACGAATATTAATGGATTTGTATGCTGAGATGACTTTATTTTATGCTGCGCGCAGACTTTTTGCATAATTAGACAGATATCTCAACGTTGACGTATGAAGCGAGATGAATGGACATCTTTTTCGCACAGTGGGTAACCGTCGAAGCATAAGTTATTGCAGGAGACAAACTGAATGCTAAATGAACTCACGGAGGGATGCCGACGCGAGTGCCAAGGACTGTATCAGGGTCGTATCAATAAGCAAGTATGTGCTGGTTCTTTCCTCACCACCATCGGAAATGCACATACCGGATATGCTGCAGGAATCCCTTCAACACTCACACCGGTCTTCCTGTCATACTTAGCAACAGTTACCCACTACTAAAGCCATTTAAGTAACACCTTTATTTCACTCGCATTTCAAGCGCATTTCTAGCTCACTGGCATTTTGAGGCGACAATACAGTCTCATCGTTGTGGGTGGTTGCTATCACTTCCACAAGCACATTCAGCGCTTCCCTCACCTACACCACAAAGCAGCACATCGTTTCGGTCGTGCCAGTAATAATTATCATCATTAGCCGCCAACATGCACCACGGCCCAGCGTGATGGCAGTGTAGTCACCAGACAGAAGGCGCTGCTGACTTTCAAATGGTAAGGCTATAGATTGAATCCATTGATCCTGTCACACACTCAAACATACCACCACTATAATGTTTTGGTGTCTAAGTATTAGTTCATGAGCTTTTTCCAGCGTCCGTGATAGAACATTCATCTCCTCTGAATTTAAGTGCGGAGCTACAGCAGAAAAAAGGGTTGTGAACTTTCTGTCGCTACACTGTGATGTCTTGCCATGACTGAGGGTTGTTAATTTCATTCACCATAGCCACCGACTTATATTGCATTATAGTCATGCACTTCATTTCCGAGTTTTACTCTCCGGTTTCGTATGCGCAGGAAACTGCCCTTTTGGATTTCAGTTTGGTAACAAAAGGTCCCATCGATGCCATTGCTACATGATATGATAAGTTGGGAGCTCAGTTGTGGGACAAAATCGAAGGGTCTTGCTGAATGTAGGGTCATTAATGTCCATCGCACCACCAACAGCTTTGCAGTTAGGACTTTGAGTACTCAACTTCTCCACAATCTCGTTTGTTCCAAGTCATTCAACAGCGATTAACTCAGTCGGTGAAGGCTTGCGATGTTGAGATGACCTGATCGTTTAACGCGCTAGGTAAATGCAATCACACGAGGCACTTAGCTTCGAGGAACATGATGAACCCTGCCACACACTTGCTCACTTTTAATCTTATCATTTAGGTGCAGATATTCTCAAGATTTTTTGGAAATATCTGAGACACTAAACATGAAGACTACCCCTTGGAATGTGTACTACGGCTTCGCTCCCAGTTAACTCATGACAGGTAGTCTCAAACCCATTTATTGACGTGTTCTATGAGCTAGTTTTGGTGTCTAAGTATTAGTTCATGAGCTTTTTCCAGCGTCCGTGATGGAACATGCGTGCGTGGACAATGTCAACTGCAAATACGCAAGGACTGCCTAGGGAATGGCCTTCTGTCTTACCAAGTTAATGGCTCGTAGCAGTGAAATAGGCAGCGGTATTGATGCCATAGTTGCCGCATGGCACTACTCTGCGAGCAAGATTATAAGTTTCCATGTTACTGGGTCGCAGCCCCTATAGTCGGATAAAGGGTGGTCAGATAGGTTTTGCTGATGCGCGAATGTCAGATTAGGCGATGCGGCGAGAACCCATGAGCTGTCATCACAGTGAGGTCACTCGGACCCACTCTCCAAGGCACAATGTATTTAAGCCTCGACGCATCTACCACGCCATCAATCTACGCTAGCGTCTCGCGCCAATGTTGGGTCCCAAAGGCCAGCATTTCTTTTTCATTAATTATTATTGTTTACACCTCCTTAGTAATTTGGATATTTAGCACTTTTATATTTCACCTATTTGAACCTTATGCAACGAAAAATGTCATTCTTTCTTTGAAACCATTGGCTCAAAACAGCTCAAGTCGCAAAATTACTGAACATCCCATTGAAATGGAGTTAAAAATTTGCCAATATCTCAACGGTTGTGATCTGGTCAATTGTTGCATGGCTATTCCAAGATGGAGGGCAATACCTTCAATGCCGAAGTTCTCTACTGTCCTACATCAGCAGATTAACATGTGGACCTGGCTTGACAAATGTCTTCTCCAAAAGCTTTCTCCTCAATCCGCGCCAAATTCTCATCGAAAGGCACTGCAAGCTATTATGTATTACAATGCCCAGCTTGAATCCCTCCAACGCACTTTAACAGAGCTGCCGCAGATGCGAGACCAAAGACCTGTACACCTTTGGCTGTTTAGAGACCCACACCTGGCTTGGCTGTCGCCACGTGCATTCGCAATTTGCCTGCATCCGCCAGAGCTATTCCTTTTCAGCCGTTATTCATCTAATAATATTTTAAAGAGCACAAATGGTGTTGCAAACGGCAGGTTTATCTTTGTAACAACCTGTGTCGAAGGCAGCATGCATACTATGGACCGACAACTCATCTCAGTTGACTTATCCACGAGCCCATTGACAAAAACTACGATAAGTAGCGTCTGATGAGGTTCGAGGGATTTTAGGGTGATTATTAGATCATGATTGGAAAAGTGCGAGAGACCCACCGCATATATTAAGCAGTCGCAGTAGTCAGGCGCATCCATATACTCAATTATGATCTAACAATCACCCTAGAATCCCTCCAACCTCATCAAACGCTGCTTATCGTAGTTTTTGTCAATGGGCTCTTAGATAAGTCAACTGAGATGAGTTGTCTCATGAAATCCCACCAAAACCTTGGACAAAACAACGGCCATCTCCTGGCTACCATGCAAACCAAATGGCGGCTATGTTGTATCAAGAACTTTAATCCAACCTATACCGACTGGAGCAATCTGTTGAATTGGGGTCTCTACGACGTGCTCTCTCAACGAATTGAGAATGCTCAAGTTGATGACTCTGCCCACCCCATGTAATTGGATCCTCTACGTATGCAACACTGATGATGTGCTTTTATACCCTCGTTTTTGATACTTTTGTTTGAATGATTTGATAAGGATGACTTTGGAAGCTCATGCAAATACCAGTTTAAAAACGGCTCTATCAACGTTGTGGCATGATGTCTGCAGGAGCTGCTTTAGCATCGCAAATTGCCTATTCCCTGAGTTCTGGGAGTTCCGATCGTTGTGCTCGAGTGATTTTGCAATTAGCATTAGGGAAATGCCTAACGAGTGAGACGAATCGGTTTTGTAAGAAGCAGCAGATTACGCCACATGCTTTAGGTTGAAGTTGAATGCCACTAGAAATCACCCTGACTGATATTGCGTTGTATTCATGTTCTCAGTGTTGGCGTGATTAATTGAATTTACTGCGGATGTACTTTGCGATTTTATGGTAAGTGGAGAAATTAAGTACACAAAGTCCTAACTGCAAAGCTTTTGGTAGTGCGATGGACATTAATGACCCTACATTCAACAAGACCCTTCGATTTTGTCCCACAACTGAGCTCCAAACTTATCATATCATGTCCCACAATGTATCCATGCATCAGATCTCGAAGATCTCGCTGTCCAAATATGTTTATTAGAGGACACAAATACGCCCAGAAGGCCACTGCTGCAGCATAGGTTAATCACACAAAGCACTTCGCCCACCCTCAACCTACGGCCACGTTGCTTGTTTTTCCACTTTATCCAGCCTGTGGAAATGTGCGAGGGGATCGATTTCACCCTTTCTTGATTCTCGTCGGTTCGGTTTCAATTAGCACTGAAATACGGAAGTTACTTGACACCGTAACAGCAGTTGATTGCTGAGTATGCCACTTCAGAAGAGTGATAACTTCTTGCATTTATTGAATGACCGATTCCATGAGAAGTGAGTTTTGCTGTGTGCATGGATTTGTAGCAGACTGATTACAGTCTGGTCAAGGAATGAGTTCAAAACTGGTGACTTGGTAAGGATTGCGGTATTAACCAAGACAAAGACAAATGCGTGTTGGCCGCAGGTTGCTCCGCCATGTAGGAAGTGACCAAGTGTGCCCAAAGTTGCGAGTCACTGCAAACTGTCGAGTCCGCTAGTCCCAGTCACTGAGCTACAGTTTATTTGGATCTGTTTGGTACCGGCATGCCATCAGGCATAATCACTCTCAACCTTGAGGTTAATCAGCACATTCTAGTAAGCGCTGCTGAGTTTTCGACTGTCGTGCATAACAGCATCGAAGGAATCCGAACGGGACAGACTTTGTTTAATTGACTTAATGATACTCTTAAGACCACGATACAGTTCCTCATAGCATGTGCTACAAATCTTAACAATTATCTTATCATTTTTATTACTATTATCATTATTGTCCAGACACAGGCCGTGGATCGTGGGAGAGATTTAATGCACTCGATGCATTTAGTTTATGGTTCTGTACCCAGTTTCGCACGGTACGAAGCGTCGCGTCAGTTGCAAAATATTCTGTCTCCTAGCTTCCACATTCCAGCTTCCATGGAAAAGGTTGAATTTTTATTCTTTTTTTGTTTTTCCGCCCTCTCTATGATGCTACTCGTGATGGCAGCGCATTGAACATTCCTTCCACTTGTCAATCCAAAGAGTCCAAATAAAGTACACAAAGGTGAGCTCCTTCCAAATGATCCATCTTGCTCGGTAACAGAACCTGCTTATTCGAGCTCACTTACCAGCCATATAAGGCATCACTTTAACCTGACGCTTTGCACATTTGACTGAAGAGCAATTGATGGCCGAATGACCAATGTTAGTCACTGCTCTTACACAAATTCGGAGTTTGCCTGCATGGGTAAGATGACTGGGGATCACGACAGGACGAGGCTCAGTAGTTCCAAAAGCAAATATGCCTAAAGGTATCATGGGAGTTGCTGCCATCAAGTCTAACGTTCCTGCGAGATTTCTATGTAGTCCAAATGACTGAATGTTTCTTTGCCTAAAATTATTCATAGAATGCCCAAAAGAGGTAAATACTGTCAATTTCTATAGTGTCAAGCACTTTGGATTGCTGCCTGATGTACTAACCCAAGTTTAATAACCCCAATTTTGCAAGTAACACTCCTCCATCCCAAAGCAGACGTTCGTCAGATATGTGCGCGCTGGAGATTGAGAAAGAATAGCTGAGAAGAGTTTCTCGAAATCGACAAAGACAGCCAATGCCTGTTTCGTTGACAAGTTACCAGCAAATCTTCGGTAAAGCGTGACGAACAGGAGAATGGGATCAAGTAGTCGCTCAAAAGCAGCAACTATGAACGGTTCTAAAATTCTACAAGTGGAAATTTCTGCACCACAATTTTATAAATAAATAGGTGGAGAGTGAGGACCTTTGGCCAGAAATGTACTTTCATTTGCAAAACGGTAGCAAATTTTCATTACACAGTTTACTGCACATTTCAACACCATGCAATTAGCTTAAAAATGAATGGCGGGTAGGGCAACAAAGATAGTCTGTGCATGAATTGCAAAAGTTAATCGAAATGCCGCAATACGTTCTCGACAATGTAGAGGTTCAGATTAGTTAGCTGCATGCAAACATTGATGAATTCGTTGACTTATTACGATCTAGTAAGAATTGTGCATGGGTTTCCTGCTTCTCATTCCTAACCTCCTTTACACAATTCAAATACCGAACTCAAATTATTCTCACTGACACCATCGCCATGCTGGAAACATTTACTGTTTGTGAATACCAACGTAGTTCTTTTTTACCTTCGTTTCCATCTCCTGCATTTTCACCCATCTCGCTCACCTTTCGATTTGAAGGACTAATGCCGAGATGAGCAAAGACCAACACATGGAAAACCACAAATCAGGGGATTAAGAAGAATACTCGCTAGGTGAAGCACTCGCCTGTCTTTTCCCCGTTTCGTTTTAGCGCACGTCTTCCTGCGTAGCGTTAAAGCAATTCATCAGCCGAGCCTAATTTTAAGGTGATTTTCAAGCGGCACTTTCAGTTGTCGAAGTTATTTGTAAGTCCAGGCAACATATTGGCAAGGGACCACTGCAGCCGTGAATGCACCATAAAACCCTCATTCGATGTGGTTAAGCCCATGTCGAATCCATTGGGTTCGCTTGCCATTCAAATAGGACTTCAAGTAAGAGACAACAGCCCAAGAGCACAATGAAGTTCGGCCTACTGAGAGGATCATGCACATTTGTGCTTTGTGCTTTTATTGCACAGTAAACCTATTTACTGAGGTCACGTTTTTTACAAGCTGCCCACTTTTCACTGATCTGTGGCATTTTTCTGTGGATTTAGAATGGATTGCACTAAAATTGGTATATAAGGCTACCATGGCTTATTTACACTGTTAATTATACCACACTGACGTGGAGATTTTCCCACGAAATTGGATGTGTCTATGGGCAGCTACACTTGTTAGTCTCTTTCTACATCACACAGCTCACAAGATGCTGCAAGTGAGAAACCTCTGCGCACAAAATCTTCATCGCACAGATGAATCAAAACACTGGGATTTCCCATTCTACTGGTCGAATTCGCCCTCGAAGCCTGGCATGGAAATTAAATGACAAATATAAAGGTAACATATGTCACCGACTGACACATTTTAGGACTTCTGAGCGCAGTAGGTCTAACCGTTCAAGCACAAGTAACTTTTAGAAGTCGGATCTGTAAGCATTCTTACCTCCGTCATTTCTGTATGATTAGGCATGTGAATGAGGCAAAGGCTGCCGTAGGTGAGAAGTGGCTGTTCCTGCAGCATGACTGCCTTCAAGTTGATTCGATGAGCCGTGGCAAGTAAGCATCGCCTGGCTACGTCACCCCGTCTATCAACAACCGAGACACGCTTCGGTCCCGCTAACTGCTCATGGACCATGGGCCAACCTGAGTTGTGCAAACAATGCATGAAATGTTCGTGGGATGCAATTTGTGTAACTTGGCGTCACTCACACCTTACCAACGCAATGGCGAAATCCAAGTCACTCCATTCTGACCAGAGTACGCTAATCACTTAACTTTTTATGGTCTCATCACACTAATGGTGTATGTGTATGGATTCTTTGTCCATATAATTTCAAATAATGGCAAAAATGCAAATTATGAAACAAGGCGTTTTGAAAAAAGGAAAGTTGTATGTCAGGCATAAAAGTGATTGTCTCCGTGAATAAATTTTAACAACTGTGTGGAGTAGAAATGACCTTGAAATAATTCATCCGACCACTAAGCGTTCTGATATTGGAATTCAAGAATTCCGACACATCAAGGTCTCCATTGGGCGAGGAACTGGCTACAAGTTTATTTCTAGCAATCGTATCACGCTGGAGGGAGAAGTGGCATTTAACTTGTGCTCATTCCACATTTGTGTTGCCTCGGCTCACTTCATTTACTGCAACACGTGATTTTGGTTCCCTCAACCTTGGGTGTTACAGAAGTCACTCGGTGGGAATGTCCAGTGACACATCATGATTTGCTGCATATCTAGCCTGCATATTTTACGTCACTCAAACAAGCAAAGCAGGCCCTCGGATGTCGGTATTACCCGTTAGTGCATAGCTTACGAATGAGGTGCTAAATGTTGGTACTCTTCAAAGCACCAGATGAGTGGAAAATTGTTCCTAACTGTTCACCTCTGAGGCGTTGCTTCTGGCGAATGATGTATTTGAGCTGATTAATTGATGTGACTCAATCTGGTATTGAGACCTACTCCTAAGAAAGCACGAAAGAGGAGCGGGAGGAGCTTTGCCGTTAAAACAGAGAAACGGTGCCAACTTTGTGTAACATTCCTGAATGTCGAGGATGTGGATGTGAAATAGCTTGGACGGCGATTACGGACCTCCAGTCTACTGCATCTTGGCTTTCCTTGAAATACAAACAGCTGTGATTACGCTATCCACATTCGTAGTTATTTTAAGTCAACAACAATTGTGGCTTTCATTTATTAATCAGAGGTATCCGTGCAATACCATCCCATCCACAATAGATTGTAACTCACTAATCACTTGAGCGTCTCCACATCCTTTTTCGTAAATGAAGAGCTCTGATTGCAATTATTCCTTAGAGCTAGTAGAGTTGGAAGGGGTAGTGAGCACTCTTCATTGGTGATGATGCAATGAACAGAGTCGAGTGATGACAGTTGTGTTGAAAAGAGTACGCTCCTCCCTCGAAGGCAGATGACGACAATTCCATGACTCAAAACGTGCTTTGCCGATCGCTTCGTGCACCTAAGCACTGACTCGACTCTCCAGCTCCAGCTTTCTAGAGCGTTAAGCCAGCCACATCGCAATTTTTACAATTCAGTGACAGTGCCATTGCCGGGCAGAGAAATGCCTTGCGCTCCATTTTTTACTTACGTGGGCTGGACGGCTGTAATGCAGTCAACTTAGGCTTGGCGGGTTCGACTCCATCGTCAGCATTAGCGCACACTGACAAGCGCTTATCTAAGCACAGCACAGCCTTTTCGAGATGTTGAGAGTCGATTTGAACCATCTGCCGGTAAGTTGTTGGGCGTACCACTTCAGCTATTTATTCGTTCATTCCATCCCTCTCATCCAGCAAACACAGACAATTTCTTATCAGCACTGACTGCTTTACGAGCAGCTCTAAGGATATAAGTTGACCTCTTTCATTGGTTCTAAGCCTCCAAATGTAAGAGCAATACATTTTTGCAACAGCACTGTTACTTCGTCACCTGGTTACGTTTCCCACCATCTACCACCATTGGTCACCATCAGTGCGCATTGCCTTTAGTTATCCATCAGACTAATACATTCGAACGGTTTTGCTCACCTTCCACTGCCATCAACATGACGAGCATTACATAGCAGAGAGGGACTACGAGTTTGATCCAACCCAAAACAATGTTATTGTTCTAGCATCTCCCGCTTTGTGGTCGGGCGGTCATCCAGTGCAGTGGAAGTCATGCGCCATGATGACATACCCTGATAAAGCCACTTTGGGCGGCCACGACCAACTCTGTTGTAAGGACTGCACCTTTGTGTGAAATCACTGTATGTAATGGCAATAGTGTGTCAACGCTTTCACGAGGATGTACAATAAGTTTAGCGCTTGTTCCTTCCTCCTTAGCCTTCGTTCTCATGCAACGAGAAGAGTGAGGCCAGGAAGCCTTATTCACGCCCTGACTGTCCTTCAAGACCTCAGCGATTGTAGACTCTTCGTTTATTCATCGTCTCTCAATTCCAGGAGAAGTGGAAAGAAGCGCACGATGCAACAAAACTCTTTTTAATTCATTAGATCATACTGTAGGGAACGGAGAAAAAGAATTGTGAAGAACGGAAAAAGGAGGGCACTGGCTCCTACTTGCATAAAACTGACTTATATAAACTAAGGATTTCAGGTTTTGGTCCTTCGTTACATCACTTCCCTCACACAATCCATTAACATGCAGGCAGTTTTGCCTCGCATTCCTCAAAACAAGCAGAGTGAGAGCAGGCAGCAAAAAATTTTGTTGGTGATTGAAGTAACGAGGAAGATTGATGAAGGTCGTGCTGGTCTAGAGGGTACCCTTCCCCTTCGAAGGCACACGGCGACGATTCTGTGGCAAGAAGCGCGTTCGTCGAATGTTTCCTTTTGAATATTGAGAAAGAAACTCAGTCAAGCACACACATAACAGGCGTGCCAACGCGACAAAACCGCTTCAGAATGATGCAGTGGTCAATCTGACAGCTTAAATAAGTTCAGTTACGCGTGTGCCTGTGTCTCTGCTTACTCGCAACAGCACCAGTTCTACCCCCAGCATGCATAATCCTCATTATTCCACCTCATTACCTACGTCCCCAGTGATGGGGAATGACACCCACCTGCATTCGCTCCACTCATCCGAGCGAAAAATGGCCAAACGAGGAAAGGTGAACACCCAGTCTATTAAACACCTTTGCGATTATGTCGACACGCTACTGTTGACATTGCAGCAGCTTTAATCTACATAAAAACCATCTCTTAGCCAAAGCGGATCGAAATCGTTTACAAGTGACGTCTGCAATCATGGTGTGCCTCTTTCCTTTTTTGCATCAAATGGTGGCCTCATCACTAAGCAAGTGATGTCTGCACAGCTTGCCTACCTAATATAGTTTTTCCATCCTAATTCATTTCTGATTACAAACTTGGCCGTTTGCAGGACTTTCTTCCTAGAGGTGGTCGTCTTCCTTCTCCACTGAATGAGGGTTTTGAGTGTGATGCCACAGTCTACAGCATTATGAGCTCCTGTCGGGATAGAACCCGAACAGTAGCCATCAGTTAATGAATTCAGCCATGAATTTGAGCAGTGCATCATTTCCAAGGAGGACTCATGCGACGCATTCTGGGCATCAATGACTGGCAACTAACCCACCTTACAGATGTTCACCTCATACAATGGCATTGAGGATTTTTTTGTAAAAGTAGTTGAGTCTGCTCTTCAACCATGCCAATAGGGCTTGGTCGATTACAAAGCACTTCGACTGCCCATAAGGACGTAGAAGTACCACAGCGCATCATTCGTGGTCGTGAGCATGCATGCCCAGACTAAGCTGGGAGGGAAACATTCCCAAATATTTCATTCCCTCCTTTGATAATTTAACACTGGTGTGTGCTAGTTCTTCAGCCAACTTTTGTTTGGCGGAATAGCAACCGCATGAGACGCTTATCTAGTTAGTTTGGCATTCAAATTGGAATAAATCTTCATTTCGAGTATGCATGCCACGACTACAGGGAAATCAACCCTTATACGCGTTTCTAATGCTATGTCACGTAGAAATTTTGCATCGTAATGCGTCACGTTGGTTCTTATAAATGAGCAACTACAAGGGCAAAAATGTCCTTTAACACAACCTAGCAATGAGATCATGAAGTGCATGCAGCACCCACCCATGTCGTGTGCAATCATTCACAGATTTTCCTCGAAGGCAATTTTATTAGGTCAGAGCAAAGTCGGTCAATTTGTCAACCGACACTTGCTTTAGAATGCACTTTTAATCGGGTTCGCCGAGACCATCCACCCACAAGTCCATATAAGTTGAGTAGCATTGACAGTTGTGTTGTTTGCATCTAGAAAAGTAAATGTTGCCATTGCTAAGGGTAACCGAAGCAGACTTTTCGCGTAGGTGAATTAATGGCTTCGTTTAAGACACAATTCGCCGCAACCAGCGGTGCGAAGTAAAGAAATCACGAAGTCAAGAAGAGGGAGTACAGGGTAGCAAACTGCAGTTAATGCTTTTTTTGTTATTATAAACAAAATGGCGTGGGCAACGCTCAGCGATAATTCAGTTGGTAGAGCGGTGGACTCTAGGTGTCAGCAGCGATCCATAGGTCGGTGGTTCAAATCTGCCTCGAAGGAGTCCTGTGGCCTCGCTCCCCTTTGCTGGTTTGCTCTGGAGCTTGTATCTTTGCTCGGGTTCCCTCTAGCAGACAGATGTTGTTGTCATCTCGCTCATGACGAGTCTAAGATCTGCATAAAGCTCAGGTTTAACGCCCTTTTCCTCACGTGCAATCCAATATCATCATTGCCATGTAAAATTAGGCCTTAGCGATTTCGGGCTATGCTGGCATCTGCACAACCAGGCTTCTAACGAGGATTCCTACACTTCGTCACGCTTCTAACCTTATGTCAGGTACAGCCCAAATCTTCCACTCTTGTGCTGAAAGATGAATTAATGCTATGGGCTCCAGTTATCTGATACCAATCACGCATAGGATAAAGAATTGGGCGTCACATACATGTAACACCAATAGTTAATGTGTTAATGTGTCAATGCGGAGTGGACGCGTTAACTACGCATGCGTATCCCTCCCACGCTTTCGGCCGATTTGAGCATGTCTTGCCATTTCTCGTCATGTAGATCTGTCAAATTCTAAGCAGATCTATTTTTACTTTGTTGATCTGTAGGTGTAATACAACCGTCAGGTTTTCGATAGCGCCTGATTTCATACTCAAATTGCTCACAATTCCTATATTTTTGAAGCCATGCTACTAAAATCATATCAGTAGAGCAGTTGGTTTTCAAACACTTTAGCGACATCAGATCACCATCAATTCATGGTCTCTGTTTCCAGCCAATCTTGATGTAAGTGTTGCTAACAAACTGGCCTCTATAATAAATTTCAAGGTGTAAATGATTTGCAGAACTTGGGCGATGCTTGATGAGGATGGTGAGTAAATGTCATAATGACTTCTACATGTCATTTTTCTATTTGACTTCTAGAAGGTAGGAGAGGATCACAAACGAAGTCCAACAAACCATGCACTTTTTTGGTAATTGAGTTTCAAATGAAAAAGCAAATTGAGGACAGAGTCATCGTTTGCTTAAACAAAGCCTTTATCATGTTTGTAAGCAGATGAATCGACGATGATGAGGCAGATTTGACCATTAGGGCTTTTTGAATTCCAAGTCTCCAGGTGACCTCTCCCACCATGTTCGATGGTATCAGAAATGCAGTGATCAATGAAAAGCCTCCATAAAAGCTGCACTCACAGACCATCACGGTACAACTGATCGAGTGCGTAATTCATTGGCAATGCTAAGGGTTCTTACTGTTAATGGGTTCCCATTTGGGCAATTCGTTTCAATTCCAGCAGGTGAGAGGTAATTATCGGCTCCCAACATGCGCTGAGTTGGAGAGTCCGCCACAGACCCTGTGCATTTACACTTGCGTGGTAGTCCAGACGTGGACTAAGGAAATCCGAAAATGTAGCCCTCTAGGCTTGTGGCTGCTGGGTGCCTGAGTGGTGGCCAAGCGTATCGCTTTTGCTTGTGTCGCCTAACACGACTTTCTACTAATCTAGGTAGTCATTAATCATAAAGTCATTTTACTGGTAAAATTGAAGGGCGATTTGATTAAAATAGCTTTGTTACTCCTTGGAGGCGCCACACCACCTGGATGACTGTATCCCGAGGAGTAAGTGATGGGCATACGACAGGACTTTTTAAACTCGTTTTCGAAAACACAAAACTAGAGGCTCTCCTGCTTCTTCACACCCCCGGCAGCATCTAGTTTCTTCATGGACAGCGTGGTCAAGTCATCTCGCTACTGTCCGGACAAGTTCCGACGCATGTTCTTACCTTCCACTGATGGAAATCACGAAATCGTTGGGTCAGTGGACATAAAGTCATCACAAAATAAGTGGAAGAGAATGTTTGTGCAGTTATTTGTAGCTTGTGACATGGTATTAAGAGCAGTGGACTGAAAATACCTGTAGCTTTCGATCCTAAAGATGCCTTTATCCCAGCCGCCCCAACTCACGACTCGAATACTCGCTGGTGGATAGGGTGAACAGCAAAGAGAGGAAATATTCTTATCGTTTACAGTCGACTTCGTGCATAGGCTGCTGAATGGTCTTCACAAACCATCAAATATGATTCGCCGTCTAATCGGGAATCCACGGCAGATGCTCAATGCAATGGGGACTAGTGTAGTGTGAGCTGCCTCAAGACAACGCTACAAGACACTCTCGGAAATGTTTGCGTTGCTGCCAAGAAAACCGAAGGAGACTATAGGGGTCGATGAACCTGTACGCATAAATCTGCGGCTTGCTTGATGACAATGATGCATTAACAGGAGTCATCCTCACTTCGGGTCAGGCGTTGACATATTGTGCTCGGTTAGATTTAAGTGCAGTGAAGTGCCGGTTATCTAAATTATATGTTTGCACAAGTACACTCTTCTATCTAGACAGTTTTTGTCCGTCAACTTGGAGTTGCGAAGTTACAATGTGCTAGGCGTGATCGACGGACCAGAGTCCAGACAAATACGTTGCTCTCATCTACCGCTTGTTGAGAGTGTTGACGACAGAGGAGGAGTAGAGAACTGTGTAATTAATTTGTTTAGCCACCCTTCTAATCAATTAGCATCAGAATTTTAATACATTCATTTCATTTTCCACTGCACTTTGCTGCGATGACACGACGTAATTTGTGAGGACTCGTCAAATGCATACGTGGAACTTCTCAATCACGTATTATGAATCAGTGACTTGTGTTAGTCAGTTCAAACAATTGTTTTTGACTACGTCTTCTGATTAAATTCCCAGATCAAACTACACCGTTTGGACTTGGCGAATGTGATTTGAGCTTGCCTGTCTTGCGACTCCACTTTGACTCTAGCAAAATTTGTTGCATGGTGCCTGGAATGGGTATGGCGGGCCAAAGCATCACCCATCAGAAGGTGAATACCTTAGGCTGAAGACTTTCTCCATTTTTCACCAAAATAGCTAATCGTGTGTTGCCAATGCTCAAAATGGCTTTGGGTCAACCTGTCAATTAGAATTTTTTTATCATGCATAAACAACTGAAGAGAGGAAGTCTTGGAAGCCAAACACACACGTTCAAGGACTCCAGCATTATCGGATGACAACTACGTTCAGAAACTGGTAATTTGTTCTTCGCCTTTCCTACCTTCCAAAACGCGTCTCTTTGGATTGGCACTGGCTGACGACTCTAGATTAACGACAACCCCTGCACTGACGAGTAAGAATTTGTCCTCCCCTCTTGAGTCCACATGCACTCCGTTCACCGTGTATGTCGGCTTTCTGTCCGAAGTTGGTGTATGTATGCATGTGCCACTGCCTTCATTAGTAATCATGTTGTTTACGCAGTCAACAGTAAAATATGAGCAGACTCTCCATGAGACGAAAACAAATTTTGTGCATTGCAGTTAAAGCTACTTCTGCTGGAAATGTGGTTGCACCTCTCGAACTCACGACAGTTGGCAGCCCCATTTTTGTAGGGTTTAGATAAAATCTGCATTGTCATTGCATCAACCCAGAACCAGGCTTTAAAATTGTTATTGAAGAACTGTTTTCCGTAAACGTCTCCATCACTCGCTGGCTCGTTCATTGTAGTTACCTAATTGCGTGGTGTGCACTTTCATCCGAAGGCTAATCATAACCCCTTAGGGCATTTGTGATGCAAAAAACTAATTAGTAGCCACAAATAAGTTTGGTGCAACCATCAAAACAAGAAAGTGCTCCGGATCCTTAGAAGTTGCAAGTTAGTTACCAGTCAAGTGTCATTTTGGCCATCCCCACTCTGTCTGTAGGCTGAAAGCACTCCAAACCAATCACTAGGTCAAGATACGAAGTAAAGGGGAGGATACTTGTCTGCCTGTTTGTATGACACGTCTGTTACTGGGGCACTGCTAGGATTCGTAATTGCGGTCATAGCGGTCGCGCATTAGATCGGCATTGACTGGCCAAACTTCAGCTCAAGTTGTGGGAACAGAGGGCTCCTCGATGTCTACCCGAAGGCCATAATGCAACATAGTGCTTGGAAGAGTGGTGATCTGACTCGACGACCAGACCGCAGAGTGAAGATACTGCACGGTGCTTACATTTTTGCACAATGCATTGAATCACTATACGAGGCGGATTTGTGGATAAATTGTTACTACGGTTCTGTTCATGAAGTGGCCGCGGCACTTCTGCTTTGACTGTGGCGTTTACCTCAGTGTCTCTGCATCGAGGGTTGCAAGGGGGTAGCTCAAGCAAACTATACGGCCACTAAGACGCACAGGATTTGGCACATTGAGTAAAAGCTAGGGTATCAGATTAGCAAGGGCCAGAACTGACAACCTTCTAGACATTCAACCTTAATTAAGTTGAATGTGGCTACTACAGAAAAATAAATTCGTCAGCGGAAAGGTAAAATAAAGTGCGTAGCAATGCATACCTCCTCAAAGTGGCATCCTACCATAACGCAATTCGTAAGATGTAGCACTTTCTGCGTTTTTATGGGTTCAATGGCAATGCTTGATGTAGTAAGCAACCCAGGTACTCCGAGTACTTGTGTAGAGGCGGCCATGGATCTAGTGCATGAGCAATATACAGAGCTTTAACTGTGTGTTTAGATTCGCGTACACTGGCATGCTACCAACGTGAGTGTTTGACTGTGACTCTCAACCTTCACCATTTTAAGTCGTTATCATCAACTCTGCTCCCCGCTGCACAAATCAGAGAGGGAGATAAGAGACATTCATCTGACGATGATCTGTGGAAGTGTTGAACAAAAGAGGAAATCCAATGGGAGGTGACAATGGCTGAGGTGACTGGTAAGATATATCTGGGGTAGCTTTGCACCATGTTTCACTTTGGCTGTCGCCTTTATGGTACGTTCCATTACTTTGTCAGTAACGAATCTAAGGGACATTGCAAATGAAGTTAAGCGAGTTATCAGAAAATGCATTTGTCTATTCATCCAGCACATTGGCAAGCTTTTACTCCCGTAGCCATACTTCCTTATCGTGAAAACAACGATGACTCTCCCAAGGTCAGATTTTCGGAACTATGCATTATGTCGTACTGATTGCTGGTCGCAAATCCTCCATTCGACCAATGGGGATCGCCTTGTTGCTGAGTAGACTAGCGAACGGGAGGTGGGTTGCTGTGAACACTCAGTGGTACATGGAAGCTGTTAAGTAGAGCCTGTGTAAGAGATGTGAATGCCACCTGCGATGGTAACCCGATTTCACAAACCATGCTATATTTTCTTCTGTACTCGGCAAAAGGCATACAGTTCCAACTTATCAAAGCAGTCTGTTGTGAAGGTGTCTCGGTCGAACTGTAGAGAGATGTGGTGGGAGAAGTTTTCAGTAGTAGACGAGGCGGACTTAATTTCGACAAGGTAAGAGGATAAGGCAATGGATGTGGAAATTGGAATGCAAAGTGATGCATAACAAATGCCAAAACTCGGACCAATGCATGATAGCTGTTGGTGGAGATGTCACCCCATCAAGCAGTGCAGACCATCGACCTGCGATTTTTGCAACGTCTGCGACAGCTTGTCAACAAATGCGACAGCGGTTAAAATGGATCAACAACTCGAACTATGAGATCATCACCTCCATGCATTGGAAACGGAAGTGCAAATGCCAGCCAGATTCAACAAGACCTAAATAGGTGAGCAGTCAGGATTATGCAAGCATGGAGGCAGACGTGAAGTGACGAGTTCGAAGTGGTGGTTGTCGTCTCACCTCCTTCTTCCCTACTCAATCAAGGTGTGGCAGGTGATCTGATGGGCTGCGAATCGCGTTCAGACCAGATGGTGTGACGGAATACTTGTACGATTGGTGTGCTATAAATGTTACTTTAGTTGGAAGCAAGCGATGACCGAGTGAGTCCAAGTTACGTGCTGCAGCACGTCAGTCAGTCAGTCAGTCAGTTGTCTAGCATTGATGCACAGGTGTGGAAAGTAGGAACAAAAACCTAAAATGTGCGCTAGTGCGATTGCGTGTCACGTCGAAGGAGGCGAGCGAATGCATGTGATGATGAATCCTCAAATGAACTGCGTCGTAACGCTAAAGTGTAGACTACTGTTATTGTGCAATCGAGACCAATGATGAGTGGGTAGCAGAAAGTGGGTGCGATTTCAGATGGACCGCTACCTAGGGAGTGTCGAATTTCCTATAGTTTGGTGCGATGATAATGCTTGTGAGCAAGTGGACCCCTTCCGATGTGTTTATGGAAGACCTGCTAGCAGGCACACAAATCTGCACAAAGCTATTTGCGCTTGATGGGTGGGAGGCTCTTGACGCACTTAAAGCATTCTTTCAATGCTCAAGCAATAGTCTTTGGGTTGGAGTTCACGGACACTTGAAAGAATGCATCATCACGATTAGAGTATGTGCCTATAATGTTGGAAGTGCAAGAAGTCTTGACTGTCACAGCGTCGCATGGAACGCACTTCGAATGCTACGACACTCACCTGGCAGCATATATGACTGCGCGAGAACTCGGAGGACAAGCTGAAGACTGGTGGCGCATTTTCATGACCAACTTATGCTCAAATCGAATCAACCAGCATGGTTTGATGTTGCACGTTCGTCTGCCTTCCCAATCAGTAGGTCGTGGTGACAGGCTATATCTCTCAACGCAGCAACACTTGCCGGTGTGCACCATCTGAACTTATGAACCTAACACGGAAGGGAGCATATTGGAGTCCTTTATCACTGCAAAGGAACATCTGAACTCCTGTGTTTGCAGGAAGCATTCTTTGAGCACAGAAACAATGTACTGATTAAGCAGGCATTGATCAAACTAAGGGTTCACAATGGCGAATGTGGACAATTCACGACCTCCTTGCTAACTATAATGAAGCGAATAAATAAGTAGAGGATGTCACCAGTCGGCTATGTGGGGTAAATGCTGTCTGTTTTAGAGTTGACCTGGGACTCACCACTGCTAAGGATTCACAGGAGTTTAATTTATCATGTTCCAAAACTGCTGATACGACAAATGTCTCAGGATGGGTGGATATCCATGTAGGGACAACACTAGAACATTGTTGCTTAGTGGAGGAAAGTCCAGAGTTTGATTAGTGGTTGTCCTCATGCAACGCATTTTCTCGCTTCCTTGGCTAGACACTGCATTGAGCGTTCGAAGCTGGATCGATGGTTTCGCATTACAAAGAGACTAGCTGATGGAACAGAACCCCCGGATGAAATATAAGCCGTGGGCCATCGACCGTGTCGTAACACTCGCAGAGCTTTGACACGCACTGAGGCTTGACATGGGGGTTGCATCGTAACACGCTTTACAAATAACGCTTTGACCAGCATTAACTAAACCCACCCTCTTGCTGATTCAACACAATTTCCATTAATTCATAACTTAATCGACAATACAGTGCCCCAATGTGCCATGAAGTGACAATAAATGATGATCAGACACAAACCATCTCATTTTCGCACTGTCGTTTTCAACTTCCTCAGGGTAATTCATCTGTGAGGCTGGTTATCTTGAGTCGTCAGAGGCGTTGTATGCGCATCATGACGTGTGAGTAGAGTAACGAGTAGTGACATGCGGTCGTCCAAGTATCAGCAAGGGTAGAGGACGGCGCTTTCGTTTAAGCAGAGGGTCAGGCAAGACCCATCTCCACTGTCTACTTCCACAGTAGATCGCATTTCGCAAACTCATCAATAGTAAGTATGGTTTTGACGTTGAAGCAGCCATCTGATCTCTCTCAAACGCACCGCATTGCATTTGAATTGGATCAATCGGTCGTGATTGCAGTCCCACTGACCAGAGTAGGATTGCAGGTCCTTACGAGGCACTCGTCACGTGCGATGGTTTCGTTCATGATTCAGTAAAATTGGTCAGTAATGTCGATTTGGAGTAGGCGGCTTTTGGAGCTGAAAGTCATGGGAATAGTCATTGCTCGATCGTAAGCCTCGACTACCCATTCGTAAGTGGTCTGTCAGTGGATAGGTGTCTGTTGCAGTAAGTAGTGAAACGAAGATAAAGCATGACGGCTTTGATAATAGTGGCTACATATATTCCGGTGAGGGAACACCGTTCAGAATTGACCTGCTGGAAATGTTTCTTGATGCTTGTGCACCATAGACTTGTTGCTAGATAATAAAGTGCCGTCATGGCGTGCTGGTCCGATGCCTTACAAAGATCCACGTTGCAGTGTAACTGATTCACTAACGCCCCCACAATCCAATCAGCCATCACGATGCCTCTGCCTTAACTGACTACCAGCACTGACTAATGGCAGTGCGTAAAACCAACTCTTTCCACCCAATTGACGTCACGGTCAGGTCAGATGATGACTCAGACCACGATTCCCCAAACAAATGTTCAACCATTTCCGTCCTCATGCCAGGGCTGTTTAGTTTAAGGCTTAAAAAGCAATCCAATTCCCTCCCACGTTCACGCTGCTAGCTCACTGCATCTGTTAGCATAACTGAGGAGCCGCAAACTGAGGCTGCTTCACTCTTGCACAATTAGGCTCTTTGATACTCGGACTGCGGTGGTGGCCAAATCCTCTCATTTCTCCCAGAAGTGAATTGCCGTGATGGTCAAACCCTCTGACTGTGACAATGTAACTTCGTGCAACGCTGTCGTCACGGTACAACTTGATTTGGTTCTTGGATGTCGAAGAGCAATCAGTCGAGTTGAGGCGATCGCGTGACTTTCACATAACGATGCTAAACAATCCAACGTGTTGACGCCATTGTGAGGTCAGCATAATTCCGCTTCCATGGACGCAGTATTCATACCTCGTCCCCTCCATTAAACAGTCAATCACCCTATCACCTTTCAGGCGTGGTGGATTTCTGTAGTTTCTTTTACTTCACCATCCCCAAATCCCATTCCCATGTTACTGACAATGACCTACTTGAGTTACATCAGCGCTTAAAATGTGGTCCAATCAGCAGTTGAGTCGCATGTTGTTTTCTCAAGCCGCATCAATCGGCAACCAGAGTCCGTTTGCAGCTGCAAAGTAATTCAGGGGCAAATGAGTGCATTTGGCGATTTGAACTCCGTCTAATCTACCAATTTTACAGCTCCACACTGTATATACAACTGTATTTCGGTGAAGTTTGTCACGTTTTGCATTGTGTAGTCAGTGATTCGTGATCCACGATGCATAGACCCCATCAATAGAGCTGTCAATTTGTCCATTGCGACCTAAGGTTCAAGGACATCGGCACTTTCCACCAGCGTTAATTTCTTGTATTTACCAACCCAAATATAGTCTTCTTATTGTGACGCATTTTCGTTCTCTTTCCTACTTAATTTAGTGACATTTAAAACAACCAGAATAGGTTTGTTTGGTGGTATATGAGCCATGTTTGTTAGGAATAGGATTCGAAGGGCACACATACTATGCTTGGAAAGGCGAGAGGCAGATTCGCTGTAGGCACTGCCGTAAAGGTATCTATGGGATAGCGGGATGGCGAATAGCGAGTAACATCAGCAAATCACATGAAATGTGACAGGGACGACCGCATGTGAAACACGCGAAGCAGCAGCAACATAGCATTTACCTGCCATCAAATTCTCGACATCCACACGTCTTCGATTCTATGGTACCAGAGCAATTTTCTGTCTAAGGCCATGTCCAATCGTCCGGACTGGTGGTCGCTTGGAAACACTGAACGCTGGGCAATGTGGTGTGGAAAGTGTATTTGAAGGTTTGCACAACAATAGAACGAAGTCGGGTTATCTAACCAAGCAACTAACGCACAAAATGATGAAGGAAAATCAGTTTTGTTTTAGGCAAGGCATCTTAGCAAAACAGCAGTCGTCCTTATTGCTACTGCGATATCGCTACGTCTTCATGTCATAATTAACGCTTTGTGACTGCAATTTAATGGTCATTTCAAGGCTTAGAAGGTGGGCAGGTCTAGTATTGGTCACTTTAAGCTGATTACCTTCCCATTATGGGAGTAGGGCATCCGAAATTGGATAGTTGGGTTAATCACATTACATGTGTGGCAGTTCTTTGCTTGCAGATGACAATCCTAATCTGTGGTCTTAAAGAAATGCAAATTCGTTGGCCTATAAATGCCTTTCATAAAAAGACTTTGACTTGGTTTTGTAGTTTGCGACAATCTCGTGCGTCCACTTTTCGGTTGGGCGCATTACTACAAGGATCTATTTCACACACGGAATTCAATGCTGCATAAGCTTTTTAAAAGATCCGAAGTACCGGGCATGTGATAGCTTAATGTGGTGGGGTTCCTGGCACCAGCTACTGATAAAAGTATGCAAATATATGTTAAGCGCAGGAGGAAGAATTACCGTAAATAATGCGATGGACGCCTTCTGAGGAGGAAAGACGTGACGCGTACGTATCAAAGAATTTATCACAAGCAGTTCATTTGCTCCGAAAAGTGAAAGGATGAAAGGAGACTGAAGGCCATAATAAAGAAGGTTGGTGCCCTGCTACCTCGCCCAACTTGTTTGCTGGGCTGTCTACACGGTCAAGGTTGTTCTTGACTCTAGACTTAAGGTCTCCACATTGGTAATTGGGAACGGCAAGATGAGCCAAAAGAAGGCATTTGTTTCTGATGACGAAGAATCATTGTGCACGCCGCCTGCCAATGCCTTGCGGAAGTTGTGATGCGGCGGCCACCCTCGACCACCTCACGCAAACCGCACTGAGTAGACTATTTTGAAAATAATCCGTACGACACTCTGATAACAAGAGCAGTTTTTGCAAGTTTTAATTTATGCGTTGATGCAGCAAATTTAACATTAACTTGCCCTGCAGCAGAGACACGAATGAAGAATAAAATAGTATACCACAAGTACTATTGAATGTCTCTTTTATTTTAGCTCTCATTACGTTGATAATATGGTACCATTTGAATGAAGTAGCAAGTGAGGTTGGAAGAGTCAAATGCTTCTCTTGGCACCTGAAGGACCCCTTCAATTTGTTGTGAATGACCACATTTTTGGCAATGAGATCAGAGTCGCCTGCATGCGTGGTAGTGGTTCACAATGCACGCATCACATCAAGGAATAAGTCGACGCAGTATGTGAGTCAGGAGGCAATTCTTCCCATTAATGTCTTTCAATTGTTTGCTTTATTCTAAACCTACACTCAGCGTAGTAGCCGCAACGGCTGAGTAATGAAATGTCAGCCATTTTTAAGAGCATCAATGCTGTTTTCAATTCGTAGAAAGCTCGTCTTCTTACACATCTACCAATCCTCTTCTCTGCTTGCAATTCTATGTCCATTAGCAATTCTGTCAGTACGTCAATGTGGTATCGTGGGTTCCTAGTTGGCTCTCGAAACAGAAGCGATGACAGAGGACATGTCCACTGAGTGGCAAGTGGTGGATCCGTCAACGAATATAGTTTGTCATAACTTCTAGCTTCCTCTAGTAATAATTGATCGCTTGCGTTTCTCTTGCAAGAGTAGTTGTTAATACCAATAATGACTTTGGTGGATTCGTGACCTCGTCTCTGAATAACTCATCTCCCAAATAACACGCTTCCTCTGCGATTGCGCATGGTTCTCAACTGACTAGCAGCCTGATCGGTCTACTTTCGCTAATGTCCACCGCATTTACAACATCATGTGTTCTTTTCGGCTCAAACTTAACAAGCAGCCCATATTTGTGCACTCAACTGTACACATCGAGGTTCTTTCATCCTTTTGTCGACGACATGGTTGGTTAACGGGTCGTTGAGCTTCCGGTGTCTTAAATGACAGAGACAGCACTTTCCACGCAATCAGTGATGGAATTGAGGAGCCAAGGCCCACGATTTTGCGCAAATTCCAAGTTTCACCTCCTTGTTGTCATCCAATCTTTCAACGAACTCAACCTGTTCCATGGTGAAAGCATGCTTTTCTTGGCATAAAGGGTGCGGATCGTATCCGAGTCGCATGTGAACTTGCATGAAGGTGTTTCCTGCTCGCAAATTTCGTCACCTACACATGAATATTTATGTGGTTGGATAAGACCACATGACAGAGCCACAGACAGTGGCACAGGAGGTTAAGGCTACTCTGATAGGGCTAAGATGTACCAACGTTAGCACTGTTTAAAATTTGCTAGTTGCAATTACCGAGAGTACCTTTTGCACAATCTTCTCATTCCAATTTGCAAGACTCTTAAGAACACATAATGGTTCCTTCATGATCGCTACGACTTAAGGGCCTCGTAGCCTTCATTATTCACCTCTCTAACTAGATAACCACTTAGGAAGGAGGACCATCCCTGGTAGTTTTGCTCAATAGGGTCTTTACGAGCTGTGTTTTACTCCTTCTCTTTCAATGCCAACGATACACGAAGAAACTAAAATGGCAGTGCGGTCCATGAATCAGCTCATTCGCAATAGAAATGACCTTGCAAGGCATTCAATAACTAGGCACTTCTAGATCTTAGCACTCCTTTTTATGACGCAGGTGTTCCAAGATATCTGAGTAGATAATCCTATAAAGAAGACAGCTTTAGCACAAAACAAATACAAGCATCGATGGTCCGGAAACCTCATGACTGCTGACGTCCGTTTCTACTATGCAAAATTAACCTAATTTCTTGGCAGCATCACACTTTAGCGAAATTACGATGATCGTCAACTCCTTGCTGAAAAATCAATCGCTTCTGCATACATTTGATGCCAACGCACAACTTCTTTGGCCGTTCTCTCCATAGCGTCTGCTTTGTTTGCATCTCTCTTTGCCATTGAACGGCGAAGGACGATCAGTCGAGGTAAGGCGATCGCGTAACTTTCACACTCGATGACACGCAACGACCCAATGTGTCAACGCCACTGCGAGGTCAATCTAAATCCCATTTCGCCTTCCCTTCTTCCCCTTTTGAGGCCGCAACATCCAAGCCTCATCACTCCTGTCACACAGTAGATCCACCCTACCACATTTTTAGCATGGTGGGTTCCAGTAGCCCTCATTTGCATCTTACCTTTCCTACATCTTTACTTATCTTTACCGCTCTCACTTATGTCCCTGCTTTTTTCATTCAACATTACAATTCGACATCCTAGTTTGATTCACAAGCCTTCTGCCTGAGTTGGCACTCAGAATATGCAGATTTCTTGATGAGGATGACTTGGTGAATGCCTGCAACAGCATTCCTAGCTGGTACTGGAGTCTGTCAACTCGACGATCATCACAAGCACTGCTTTGACACATCGGATCTAGGAAGTAGCCTCGTAAACAACCGTGTCGCGTGTTATTCTCTCACACCTCAATTGTCTACCGAGATCCACTTCCAGTTGTAGAATATCGTGTTAAGCAAGCTGAATCCTTTAGGCAATTCTTAACTCACACTAGGCAATTCTTGTCCCTATGGACCATCAACTACGGTCTCATAATTCATTCTAACCTACATCTTATCTCCACACTATATAGACAGCTACAAATCTGTCACATCGCGCGCTTTACGTTGACATACCACTAAAGAAGTGCTCCACATCGAATAGACCTCATCAATATCTCTTGTAAAGACGGTAAACTGCAGGTCGGAGTGGACAAATTGTAACGCTTTAGCAGGTATGTGGTTGTCAATACAGCATGAAGATAGGAAGTAGGCCAGAATGAAGCACAAGACCGTAGTTGATGATCCTAAAGTATGAGATTAGACTAGCCTGGATTTTTAGTTGGCTGAAAAATTTCGCTTGATTCACGCGATATTCCACAAGTGGAAGTGAATCTTGGTGGACAATTGATAAAATAGGTGAAAATAACATGCGGCACAACTGCTTATTGAGCCAACTTCAAGTGTTGATGTGCCTAAGCAACACTTGTAAGGATCGTCAAGTTGAGAAAAATCCATTGCCAGCCAGGAATTGTGTCGCAGGCCTTTTTCAATTTCTTCACATTAGGAATTTGCGTATTCAAAGTGCCACTTCAGACGGAATGTCAGTGATTCGAAGTCGTTTCTAAAGTGAAGCAAAAGTTCACCACTGTCAATGACATGGAAATGAGCTGAAACCAGTAGGAGAATGAATGTGGGTTGGTAAATGGAAGGAAGGGAAAACGATAAGAAGGAAATCGAGACTGCTGGAACTTACCATGTTGGACGGGTGATGGGGTAGATTGATTGTGTGAAAGAGGTGACGCGTTTTAAATGCTGCGGCCTCGGAAGGGAAGAATGGAAATGAGGAAAAGAATTGTATGCAGCAAAGAGATAATAGCCATTGCGGTCCATCGCAGCACACAGGCGACGAGGGCGCAACCAGTCAATGACAGCTCACTTAGTTGGATGTGTCTGTTCCGTGTAGAATAACACCATATTCAGGCGGTCGAGTGCACGTCCGCATGAAACGCAGCGACAGTCTGTCCTGCCCTTTTTTTCGGCATGAGCAGTTGGGAAGACTCTGAGCTCCCAGAACCTCTTAGGTTTTCCAGACATTTCGGCCATGATGCCAATAGTGCAAATTCGGGCAGGTCAGTGATTCTGATTATGCCACCGTTAGTGACATGGAAATGGGATGGTAAATGTGATGCAGAACGAGACATGCAAGGGTATAAATGGGACGTGGTAAAGATAACGAAGAGTGGTAAGACGCAAATGGAGGCTACTGGAACCCACCATGCTGGAAATGTGACATTGTGTGTATTGAATGTGGAACAGAGGTGACGAAGTTTAAATGCTGCTGTCTCGGAAAGGAAAAAGAAAAGAAGGATGGAGAGCAAGGAATTGGAGTAATGTTACAATGACATTTCCTGTCACCTTGTGTGATTGTGACGCGATCGTCTCACCTCGACCGATTGGCCTTGGTTGTCCAATTGTAAAGAAGGATGCTAACAAAGCAGGTGCCGTGGAGACAACATGAACCCTTTTAATGGAGTCAAAATGCCATAGATGTAATGCATTGTCCTCAAAAGAAGGCAGAATAACTTTTATTTCTGTGAAGAGCTGGCAATCGTCGCAGTGTTGCCTGTGCGTAATGCTGCCAAGAAAGACAGCAGGTCTTCCGACACCGAAAGCAGACGTCTACAGTAAAGCATGCACTATAGCCTTCCTCTTAGCTACAGCAGTCAAGTAGGCTGTAGGTATGAGCTTCCAGTCATGAAGCTAAAACTGAGACACGATTCGCCACCAATAATGCTTCTGACCGGATAAATTGACGTATAAGCGATTGTCGCTCCGCTGTATAACTCTCTCACTCTTTCACACGTTGATTCCATTGTCTCACTGCTCATGGATTCTCAGATCCAGCTGAAATGAGTTCGTATGTGACGCCATTTAAACGAAGTGAGAAACGCACATCCTGTCGTGCAAGCTACCCAATAGTCGTGGTTTAGTCAATACACCTCAGAGACACCTTTTCTTCAGAGTGAGCCACGTCGGTGAAAGGCGTTTGGTTGGTGTGCATGTTGACTAAGTTTCCCATAAAGTATCAAAGACATCAAATAAAAGGGCTTGCATTTCCTTAGTCTATGGGGCAAATTTTCTTTCCAAAGGGTTACAGTGAATCTCTCTTAGCCTACTCGTCAATTGTTATTACTTGATTTCATGTTGGCGTCGGCTCTGGCAGGACACTCGAATGTGCTAATCAGGTAGCGGTAGGCGTCAAACCAATTCCGTGCTAGTTGGTTCACGAAACGCATTCATGTAATGCAAGCATTTTCATTCTCCCAACGCTGGATTTGTTAACCGGCAACAGAAACTCAGAAGGTACTTTGAGCAGCTGACACTGAATTCCCTCGATTCGCAAATAGACAAGCAAGTGTGGGTAGAAGCCGACTGAGAGGCTGCACGCGTGCCTAGTGAGCCATGTCGATAAGATGAAAACACACAATCACGTCTTAGAGATGATTGGGCTAAGTCAACTAAAGGTTGCTCTTTCACAAGCGGATTTCAATTTCGCAATTTTATTCCTTCCTCTACTCTCACATTGTCACCTGTTGCCTGCATAAGATACCGCCTCATTAACTGCACCGGTGATCTAAATCCTACAAGACGTTATAGCATTCACCTTTCCTAGATCCCCGAGTGATGTATTTTCAGGAGCGGACGCATTCGTAATTTTAATGGACAGATTATTGACCTGACGAACGTGGATGAAATTGAATTGCGATGATGGCAATGGAATTACTGTTGAAGGCACATCCAACATTAGACAATAGTGCAAATAATTTGGCGCCACTCAAACATCTTACCATGCACAAATGTCGCGGTGTATTGAGGTGCTCTGCTTGAGGTCCACCGGTTCAAAACCTCAAAATCTTTTATCCAGCATGTTTACGTCTACTAATTGCCTTAGAGCCCTAATCACCTACTGCTCTCGTGATAGCCGACTAAATTACTGCATTAGCATTTCTTTGTAGCCATAAATATGCTTGAACAGCAACATTGCCGCATATTGATTGCGTTTCTTTGCTGGATGCCCTCGTCTAAAGGCTTTTTTCGCATTCTGTATGGTTGCGGCAGGGTGGTCCTTCAGTTTGTTCACCGATAGGATGCATTTAGCATTGACAAGGATGCATAAGAGGCTTGAAAGCCAGTTTGGAATCCATGCAGAGGAAACAAATTGCTCGAATGGGAAAAGTTTAGAAGGAGCAAGGTAACTTTTACTTCTTCCAAATTCGACCCATTAGATTCAGACGTACTAGGGACCCTGTGATGCTGCATAATGTAGGTGCTGCTGGATATAATTTGTCGACCTTCTTCTGTACATCACACTCTTCAATCCCAAAACAGTATCAGCTGCAAAACTTAGAGGTGACCAAGCATTATTTTAGACGCGTTTTCCATTTTAACTAACTTCAGGAGGGGATCCGTGCTGTTTAACAGCTGACGTGGACCCTTTTCGGAAGCGCTGCAAATTGCGCCACCCACATGAGTTCGAGTCTTCCAATCCTCCAGCAAAATGCTAGCCCAAACCAAGAAGGAAAAGGATGGGCCACTTAACCTAGTTTGAACTAAACAAAATCATAGCAGTCAAGGGGAAAGGAAAGTCGGTGCAACTGAGTTAATTTCTCCCAAGTGATAAGCAGTTCATTGAGGGATTTTGCATAGTTTGATCCAAAAATCAAAGCTGATATGAAGACATCTAAAATCATTTCAATATCTGAATACTAAGTCAGCATGCGATGGGGAAAAGGCATCGCCTGCTGATGGTTAAACCTGTGATGATCCCTGACAGAAGGTTTGACAATGGCGCCTATCCTCGCGCAGCATTTCTCCTTTAAGTCCTCTTACTTCGACTCCAAAGTAAACCTCATTTTTAGGAGTGGAAAGCCCATTCGCCCTTTCATTTATTTTGTGTTCCACAATTCAATTCTACTTCATGGCGGGTGGAGCAACTTCAGCAGGAACTGCTTCACTTCATCACCTCTAACTGTGGCCAAACACCCAAAATCATTTTGACGCTCAGCTTTTACTATCTTTTCTGTGTGATGCATTTCTCATGTGACTGGTATCGTCGCTCTCACGGGTAATATTGCTCTTTGACGAAAAGCGGATGGGAATGGCTCTTGTGATGGCTGAAGCGGAGAAATCAAGGACAGTGCCATTTCCAACAGACATTTGCACGGCCAACTGGCTAGAGAGGGTAGGAGCTTGAAAACTGATTACTGTAATTTGATGCAGGCAACTTCAGGTCCACTCTCGCCGAACAATCAGGTCTACTACCCTTTCTGCTGTCATTAGGCATACTGTTGATAACAAGCCCGAGGTAGACATCAGTGATACCTACATTTTTTATCGCCTACTGAGTACGGTACGCCAGCTCTGGAGTCAAGGTATGTTGCCTTCAAAACAGAGATACAGCACACCCATTCGGCTATTTGCAGCAATGAGAAGTGGAATTGAGGTGTGACCTGGCGGAACTGAAAATAGCTAGAAATCTTGCCAGCGGCCTAAAACACGGAACATGGAACACTCATGGAAGGGATGCAGAACAATAAACAAATCATTCTCGATCACAGAGATTACTGCATCTTGAGCAAAACGGATTTAAGCATCATGACTTGTTGCTATCAACATGAATAGCCGAAGAACTGGACTGAGTACATGGACAAATTAGCATTAAACAGATTTTTGCCCTGTCGCGACACAAGCTGGAGCCTAAGTCATTTAAAGGCAAGTGTTACAACCATGTTCTAGATGTTTCTCCTTAATTCATCTTCTATTCCAGCAACTCCTCTGCTCGCGGTGGAGTGGCCAAACCATACCGTGAGACGTTGATAAGTTCCGTGAGTGGCTCTTCGTTTTGACTTGACTTGCACTTATATCTTTGCTAGGGTCCTTTTCTTCAGTCCTTCACAACGTCGTCGGCACACATTCCGTCCCAGAATTATGTGCACTTCCATCCTTAAAGCTGTTTCAACTGCTGCAGAGATAGGCGAAAAAGAGTCCGCTAATGCAGATGAGAAAAGATTCTGTGGCGTTTCTTAACCTAACTTCCCAATATACCACCTACGTTTAGCAACTAACCCTCTTTTGCCTTTTGCGGGAATAATGCAATAACCGTGAACTATGAAATGTTTCATTAGTAGGCCAATCAGTGCGGCTCGCATGAGACGGTAGAAAGTGACTGCTGACGCCTGATTTTAGTGTCAAACGACCTACTGACTTTTCTGACAGCATCACACCTTAGCAGCATTGCGATGATTGTCAACTTCTTGCAGAAAAATCAACCACGTCTGCCTCCATTTGACGCCTATGTACTACTGCTGTGCCAGTATTATCGCATTAGCAAACGCTCATGCTCTCTCCACCGCGTCTGCTGTGTTTGAGTCCTTCTTTACCATTGGACGGCGAAGGACAGCTGGTCGAGGTGAGACGATCGCGTAACACTCACACCAGACGACACGGAACCGCCGAATGTGTCAACGCCACTGTGAGGTCAATCGATTTCCCCACTCTCATTCCCTACCCCCTTCCGAGGCTGCAGTATTTAAACCTCGTCACCTCTGTCACACCACCTACTCCATCACCTTTCCAGCATGGTGGGTCCCGGTAGATTCTATTTGCATCTCACCATTCCTTCCTCTTTGCTCATTTTCACCACCTGTCCTATATATCCCGACTTGTGTCCTCCAACATCACTACACATTCATCACACTCCCATGTTTCTGATAAAAGCTCGCTTTCGTTTCACTCTAGGAGCAATTCATAATCACCGACCTCCCACCCGATTTGGCATTCAAAATATGCGAATACCTCAGCGTGGAGGATATAGTGAATGTCTGCAGTGCCATCCCTAAATGGCAATAGATTTTGTTATATCTGTTATATCTCGGTAGACAACTGAGGTGTGAGAGAATAACACGCGACACGGTTGTTTACGAGGCCACTTCCTAGATCCGATGTGTCAAAGCAGTGCTTGTGATGATCGTCGAGTTGACAGACTCCAGTACCAGCTAGGAATGCTGTTGCAGGCATTCACCAAGTCATCCTCATCAAGAAATCTGCATATTCTGAGTGCCAACTCAGGCAGAAGGCTTGTGAATCAAACTAGGATGTCGAATTGTAATGTTGAATGAAAAAAGCAGGGACATAAGTGAGAGCGGTAAAGATAAGTAAAGATGTAGGAAAGGTAAGATGCAAATGAGGGCTACTGGAACCCACCATGCTAAAAATGTGGTAGGGTGGATCTACTGTGTGACAGGAGTGATGAGGCTTGGATGTTGCGGCCTCAAAAGGGGAAGAAGGGAAGGCGAAATGGGATTTAGATTGACCTCGCAGTGGCGTTGACACATTGGGTCGTTGCGTGTCATCGAGTGTGAAAGTTACGCGATCGCCTTACCTCGACTGATCGTCCTTCGCCGTTCAATGGCAAAGAGAGATGCAAACAAAGCAGACGCTATGGAGAGAACGGCCAAAGAAGTTGTGCGTTGGCATCAAATGTATGCAGAAGCGATTGATTTTTCAGCAAGGAGTTGACGATCATCGTAATTTCGCTAAAGTGTGATGCTGCCAAGAAATTAGGTTAATTTTGCATAGTAGAAACGGACGTCAGCAGTCATGAGGTTTCCGGACCATCGATGCTTGTATTTGTTTTGTGCTAAAGCTGTCTTCTTTATAGGATTATCTACTCAGATATCTTGGAACACCTGCGTCATAAAAAGGAGTGCTAAGATCTAGAAGTGCCTAGTTATTGAATGCCTTGCAAGGTCATTTCTATTGCGAATGAGCTGATTCATGGACCGCACTGCCATTTTAGTTTCTTCGTGTATCGTTGGCATTGAAAGAGAAGGAGTAAAACACAGCTCGTAAAGACCCTATTGAGCAAAACTACCAGGGATGGTCCTCCTTCCTAAGTGGTTATCTAGTTAGAGAGGTGAATAATGAAGGCTACGAGGCCCTTAAGTCGTAGCGATCATGAAGGAACCATTATGTGTTCTTAAGAGTCTTGCAAATTGGAATGAGAAGATTGTGCAAAAGGTACTCTCGGTAATTGCAACTAGCAAATTTTAAACAGTGCTAACGTTGGTACATCTTAGCCCTATCAGAGTAGCCTTAACCTCCTGTGCCACTGTCTGTGGCTCTGTCATGTGGTCTTATCCAACCACATAAATATTCATGTGTAGGTGACGAAATTTGCGAGCAGGAAACACCTTCATGCAAGTTCACATGCGACTCGGATACGATCCGCACCCTTTATGCCAAGAAAAGCATGCTTTCACCATGGAACAGGTTGAGTTCGTTGAAAGATTGGATGACAACAAGGAGGTGAAACTTGGAATTTGCGCAAAATCGTGGGCCTTGGCTCCTCAATTCCATCACTGATTGCGTGGAAAGTGCTGTCTCTGTCATTTAAGACACCGGAAGCTCAACGACCCGTTAACCAACCATGTCGTCGACAAAAGGATGAAAGAACCTCGATGTGTACAGTTGAGTGCACAAATATGGGCTGCTTGTTAAGTTTGAGCCGAAAAGAACACATGATGTTGTAAATGCGGTGGACATTAGCGAAAGTAGACCGATCAGGCTGCTAGTCAGTTGAGAACCATGCGCAATCGCAGAGGAAGCGTGTTATTTGGGAGATGAGTTATTCAGAGACGAGGTCACGAATCCACCAAAGTCATTATTGGTATTAACAACTACTCTTGCAAGAGAAACGCAAGCGATCAATTATTACTAGAGGAAGCTAGAAGTTATGACAAACTATATTCGTTGACGGATCCACCACTTGCCACTCAGTGGACATGTCCTCTGTCATCGCTTCTGTTTCGAGAGCCAACTAGGAACCCACGATACCACATTGACGTACTGACAGAATTGCTAATGGACATAGAATTGCAAGCAGAGAAGAGGATTGGTAGATGTGTAAGAAGACGAGCTTTCTACGAATTGAAAACAGCATTGATGCTCTTAAAAATGGCTGACATTTCATTACTCAGCCGTTGCGGCTACTACGCTGAGTGTAGGTTTAGAATAAAGCAAACAATTGAAAGACATTAATGGGAAGAATTGCCTCCTGACTCACATACTGCGTCGACTTATTCCTTGATGTGATGCGTGCATTGTGAACCACTACCACGCATGCAGGCGACTCTGATCTCATTGCCAAAAATGTGGTCATTCACAACAAATTGAAGGGGTCCTTCAGGTGCCAAGAGAAGCATTTGACTCTTCCAACCTCACTTGCTACTTCATTCAAATGGTACCATATTATCAACGTAATGAGAGCTAAAATAAAAGAGACATTCAATAGTACTTGTGGTATACTATTTTATTCTTCATTCGTGTCTCTGCTGCAGGGCAAGTTAATGTTAAATTTGCTGCATCAACGCATAAATTAAAACTTGCAAAAACTGCTCTTGTTATCAGAGTGTCGTACGGATTATTTTCAAAATAGTCTACTCAGTGCGGTTTGCGTGAGGTGGTCGAGGGTGGCCGCCGCATCACAACTTCCGCAAGGCATTGGCAGGCGGCGTGCACAATGATTCTTCGTCATCAGAAACAAATGCCTTCTTTTGGCTCATCTTGCCGTTCCCAATTACCAATGTGGAGACCTTAAGTCTAGAGTCAAGAACAACCTTGACCGTGTAGACAGCCCAGCAAACAAGTTGGGCGAGGTAGCAGGGCACCAACCTTCTTTATTATGGCCTTCAGTCTCCTTTCATCCTTTCACTTTTCGGAGCAAATGAACTGCTTGTGATAAATTCTTTGATACGTACGCGTCACGTCTTTCCTCCTCAGAAGGCGTCCATCGCATTATTTACGGTAATTCTTCCTCCTGCGCTTAACATATATTTGCATACTTTTATCAGTAGCTGGTGCCAGGAACCCCACCACATTAAGCTATCACATGCCCGGTACTTCGGATCTTTTAAAAAGCTTATGCAGCATTGAATTCCGTGTGTGAAATAGATCCTTGTAGTAATGCGCCCAACCGAAAAGTGGACGCACGAGATTGTCGCAAACTACAAAACCAAGTCAAAGTCTTTTTATGAAAGGCATTTATAGGCCAACGAATTTGCATTTCTTTAAGACCACAGATTAGGATTGTCATCTGCAAGCAAAGAACTGCCACACATGTAATGTGATTAACCCAACTATCCAATTTCGGATGCCCTACTCCCATAATGGGAAGGTAATCAGCTTAAAGTGACCAATACTAGACCTGCCCACCTTCTAAGCCTTGAAATGACCATTAAATTGCAGTCACAAAGCGTTAATTATGACATGAAGACGTAGCGATATCGCAGTAGCAATAAGGACGACTGCTGTTTTGCTAAGATGCCTTGCCTAAAACAAAACTGATTTTCCTTCATCATTTTGTGCGTTAGTTGCTTGGTTAGATAACCCGACTTCGTTCTATTGTTGTGCAAACCTTCAAATACACTTTCCACACCACATTGCCCAGCGTTCAGTGTTTCCAAGCGACCACCAGTCCGGACGATTGGACATGGCCTTAGACAGAAAATTGCTCTGGTACCATAGAATCGAAGACGTGTGGATGTCGAGAATTTGATGGCAGGTAAATGCTATGTTGCTGCTGCTTCGCGTGTTTCACATGCGGTCGTCCCTGTCACATTTCATGTGATTTGCTGATGTTACTCGCTATTCGCCATCCCGCTATCCCATAGATACCTTTACGGCAGTGCCTACAGCGAATCTGCCTCTCGCCTTTCCAAGCATAGTATGTGTGCCCTTCGAATCCTATTCCTAACAAACATGGCTCATATACCACCAAACAAACCTATTCTGGTTGTTTTAAATGTCACTAAATTAAGTAGGAAAGAGAACGAAAATGCGTCACAATAAGAAGACTATATTTGGGTTGGTAAATACAAGAAATTAACGCTGGTGGAAAGTGCCGATGTCCTTGAACCTTAGGTCGCAATGGACAAATTGACAGCTCTATTGATGGGGTCTATGCATCGTGGATCACGAATCACTGACTACACAATGCAAAACGTGACAAACTTCACCGAAATACAGTTGTATATACAGTGTGGAGCTGTAAAATTGGTAGATTAGACGGAGTTCAAATCGCCAAATGCACTCATTTGCCCCTGAATTACTTTGCAGCTGCAAACGGACTCTGGTTGCCGATTGATGCGGCTTGAGAAAACAACATGCGACTCAACTGCTGATTGGACCACATTTTAAGCGCTGATGTAACTCAAGTAGGTCATTGTCAGTAACATGGGAATGGGATTTGGGGATGGTGAAGTAAAAGAAACTACAGAAATCCACCACGCCTGAAAGGTGATAGGGTGATTGACTGTTTAATGGAGGGGACGAGGTATGAATACTGCGTCCATGGAAGCGGAATTATGCTGACCTCACAATGGCGTCAACACGTTGGATTGTTTAGCATCGTTATGTGAAAGTCACGCGATCGCCTCAACTCGACTGATTGCTCTTCGACATCCAAGAACCAAATCAAGTTGTACCGTGACGACAGCGTTGCACGAAGTTACATTGTCACAGTCAGAGGGTTTGACCATCACGGCAATTCACTTCTGGGAGAAATGAGAGGATTTGGCCACCACCGCAGTCCGAGTATCAAAGAGCCTAATTGTGTAAGAGTGAAGCAGCCTCAGTTTGCGGCTCCTCAATTATTCTAACAGATGCAGTGAGCTAGCAGCGTGAACGTGGGAGGGAATTGGATTGCTTTTTAAGCCTTAAACTAAACAGCCCTGGCATGAGGACGGAAATGGTTGAACATTTGTTTGGGGAATCGTGGTCTGAGTCATCATCTGACCTGACCGTGACGTCAATTGGGTGGAAAGAGTTGGTTTTACGCACTGCCATTAGTCAGTGCTGGTAGTCAGTTAAGGCAGAGGCATCGTGATGGCTGATTGGATTGTGGGGGCGTTAGTGAATCAGTTACACTGCAACGTGGATCTTTGTAAGGCATCGGACCAGCACGCCATGACGGCACTTTATTATCTAGCAACAAGTCTATGGTGCACAAGCATCAAGAAACATTTCCAGCAGGTCAGTTCTGAACGGTGTTCCCTCACCGGAATATATGTAGCCACTATTATCAAAGCCGTCATGCTTTATCTTCGTTTCACTACTTACTGCAACAGACACCTATCCACTGACAGACCACTTACGAATGGGTAGTCGAGGCTTACGATCGAGCAATGACTATTCCCATGACTTTCAGCTCCAAAAGCCGCCTACTCCAAATCGACATTACTGACCAATTTTACTGAATCATGAACGAAACCATCGCACGTGGCGAGTGCCTCGTAAGGACCTGCAATCCTACTCTGGTCAGTGGGACTGCAATCACGACCGATTGATCCAATTCAAATGCAATGCGGTGCGTTTGAGAGAGATCAGATGGCTGCTTCAACGTCAAAACCATACTTACTATTGATGAGTTTGCGAAATGCGATCTACTGTGGAAGTAGACAGTGGAGATGGGTCTTGCCTGACCCTCTGCTTAAACGAAAGCGCCGTCCTCTACCCTTGCTGATACTTGGACGACCGCATGTCACTACTCGTTACTCTACTCACACGTCATGATGCGCATACAACGCCTCTGACGACTCAAGATAACCAGCCTCACAGATGAATTACCCTGAGGAAGTTGAAAACGACAGTGCGAAAATGAGATGGTTTGTGTCTGATCATCATTTATTGTCACTTCATGGCACATTGGGGCACTGTATTGTCGATTAAGTTATGAATTAATGGAAATTGTGTTGAATCAGCAAGAGGGTGGGTTTAGTTAATGCTGGTCAAAGCGTTATTTGTAAAGCGTGTTACGATGCAACCCCCATGTCAAGCCTCAGTGCGTGTCAAAGCTCTGCGAGTGTTACGACACGGTCGATGGCCCACGGCTTATATTTCATCCGGGGGTTCTGTTCCATCAGCTAGTCTCTTTGTAATGCGAAACCATCGATCCAGCTTCGAACGCTCAATGCAGTGTCTAGCCAAGGAAGCGAGAAAATGCGTTGCATGAGGACAACCACTAATCAAACTCTGGACTTTCCTCCACTAAGCAACAATGTTCTAGTGTTGTCCCTACATGGATATCCACCCATCCTGAGACATTTGTCGTATCAGCAGTTTTGGAACATGATAAATTAAACTCCTGTGAATCCTTAGCAGTGGTGAGTCCCAGGTCAACTCTAAAACAGACAGCATTTACCCCACATAGCCGACTGGTGACATCCTCTACTTATTTATTCGCTTCATTATAGTTAGCAAGGAGGTCGTGAATTGTCCACATTCGCCATTGTGAACCCTTAGTTTGATCAATGCCTGCTTAATCAGTACATTGTTTCTGTGCTCAAAGAATGCTTCCTGCAAACACAGGAGTTCAGATGTTCCTTTGCAGTGATAAAGGACTCCAATATACTCTTTTCCGTGTTAGGTCCATACGCTAGACAAAACGACGTTCAGATGGTGCACACCGGCAAGTGTTGCTGCGATGAGAGTTATAGCCTGTCACCACGACCTACTGATTGGGAAGGCAGACGAACGTGCAACATCAAACCATGCTGGTCAATTCGATTTGAGCATAAGTTGGTCATGAAAATGCGCTACCAGTCTTCTGCTCGTCCTCCGGATTCTCGCGCAGTCATATATGCTGCCAAGTGTGTGTCGTGGCATTCAAAGTGCGTTCCATGCGACGCTGTGACAGTCAAGACTTCTTGCACTTCCAACATTATAGGCACATACTCTAATCGTGATGATGCATTCTTTCAAGTGTCCGTGAACTCCAACCCAAAGACTATTGCTTGAGCATTGAAAGAATGCTTTAAGTGCGTCAAGAGCCTCCCACCCATCAAGCGCAAATAGCTTTGTGCAGATTTGTGTGCCTGCTAGCAGGTCTTCCATAAACACATCGGAAGGGGTCCACTTGCTCACAAGCATTATCATCGCACCAAACTATAGGAAATTCGACACTCCCTAGGTAGCGGTCCATCTGAAATCGCACCCACTTTCTGCTACCCACTCATCATTGGTCTCGATTGCACAATAACAGTAGTCTACACTTTAGCGTTACGACGCAGTTCATTTGAGGATTCATCATCACATGCATTCGCTCGCCTCCTTCGACGTGACACGCAATCGCACTAGCGCACATTTTAGGTTTTTGTTCCTACTTTCCACACCTGTGCATCAATGCTAGACAACTGACTGACTGACTGACTGACGTGCTGCAGCACGTAACTTGGACTCACTCGGTCATCGCTTGCTTCCAACTAAAGTAACATTTATAGCACACCAATCGTACAAGTATTCCGTCACACCATCTGGTCTGAACGCGATTCGCAGCCCATCAGATCACCTGCCACACCTTGATTGAGTAGGGAAGAAGGAGGTGAGACGACAACCACCACTTCGAACTCGTCACTTCACGTCTGCCTCCATGCTTGCATAATCCTGACTGCTCACCTATTTAGGTCTTGTTGAATCTGGCTGGCATTTGCACTTCCGTTTCCAATGCATGGAGGTGATGATCTCATAGTTCGAGTTGTTGATCCATTTTAACCGCTGTCGCATTTGTTGACAAGCTGTCGCAGACGTTGCAAAAATCGCAGGTCGATGGTCTGCACTGCTTGATGGGGTGACATCTCCACCAACAGCTATCATGCATTGGTCCGAGTTTTGGCATTTGTTATGCATCACTTTGCATTCCAATTTCCACATCCATTGCCTTATCCTCTTACCTTGTCGAAATTAAGTCCGCCTCGTCTACTACTGAAAACTTCTCCCACCACATCTCTCTACAGTTCGACCGAGACACCTTCACAACAGACTGCTTTGATAAGTTGGAACTGTATGCCTTTTGCCGAGTACAGAAGAAAATATAGCATGGTTTGTGAAATCGGGTTACCATCGCAGGTGGCATTCACATCTCTTACACAGGCTCTACTTAACAGCTTCCATGTACCACTGAGTGTTCACAGCAACCCACCTCCCGTTCGCTAGTCTACTCAGCAACAAGGCGATCCCCATTGGTCGAATGGAGGATTTGCGACCAGCAATCAGTACGACATAATGCATAGTTCCGAAAATCTGACCTTGGGAGAGTCATCGTTGTTTTCACGATAAGGAAGTATGGCTACGGGAGTAAAAGCTTGCCAATGTGCTGGATGAATAGACAAATGCATTTTCTGATAACTCGCTTAACTTCATTTGCAATGTCCCTTAGATTCGTTACTGACAAAGTAATGGAACGTACCATAAAGGCGACAGCCAAAGTGAAACATGGTGCAAAGCTACCCCAGATATATCTTACCAGTCACCTCAGCCATTGTCACCTCCCATTGGATTTCCTCTTTTGTTCAACACTTCCACAGATCATCGTCAGATGAATGTCTCTTATCTCCCTCTCTGATTTGTGCAGCGGGGAGCAGAGTTGATGATAACGACTTAAAATGGTGAAGGTTGAGAGTCACAGTCAAACACTCACGTTGGTAGCATGCCAGTGTACGCGAATCTAAACACACAGTTAAAGCTCTGTATATTGCTCATGCACTAGATCCATGGCCGCCTCTACACAAGTACTCGGAGTACCTGGGTTGCTTACTACATCAAGCATTGCCATTGAACCCATAAAAACGCAGAAAGTGCTACATCTTACGAATTGCGTTATGGTAGGATGCCACTTTGAGGAGGTATGCATTGCTACGCACTTTATTTTACCTTTCCGCTGACGAATTTATTTTTCTGTAGTAGCCACATTCAACTTAATTAAGGTTGAATGTCTAGAAGGTTGTCAGTTCTGGCCCTTGCTAATCTGATACCCTAGCTTTTACTCAATGTGCCAAATCCTGTGCGTCTTAGTGGCCGTATAGTTTGCTTGAGCTACCCCCTTGCAACCCTCGATGCAGAGACACTGAGGTAAACGCCACAGTCAAAGCAGAAGTGCCGCGGCCACTTCATGAACAGAACCGTAGTAACAATTTATCCACAAATCCGCCTCGTATAGTGATTCAATGCATTGTGCAAAAATGTAAGCACCGTGCAGTATCTTCACTCTGCGGTCTGGTCGTCGAGTCAGATCACCACTCTTCCAAGCACTATGTTGCATTATGGCCTTCGGGTAGACATCGAGGAGCCCTCTGTTCCCACAACTTGAGCTGAAGTTTGGCCAGTCAATGCCGATCTAATGCGCGACCGCTATGACCGCAATTACGAATCCTAGCAGTGCCCCAGTAACAGACGTGTCATACAAACAGGCAGACAAGTATCCTCCCCTTTACTTCGTATCTTGACCTAGTGATTGGTTTGGAGTGCTTTCAGCCTACAGACAGAGTGGGGATGGCCAAAATGACACTTGACTGGTAACTAACTTGCAACTTCTAAGGATCCGGAGCACTTTCTTGTTTTGATGGTTGCACCAAACTTATTTGTGGCTACTAATTAGTTTTTTGCATCACAAATGCCCTAAGGGGTTATGATTAGCCTTCGGATGAAAGTGCACACCACGCAATTAGGTAACTACAATGAACGAGCCAGCGAGTGATGGAGACGTTTACGGAAAACAGTTCTTCAATAACAATTTTAAAGCCTGGTTCTGGGTTGATGCAATGACAATGCAGATTTTATCTAAACCCTACAAAAATGGGGCTGCCAACTGTCGTGAGTTCGAGAGGTGCAACCACATTTCCAGCAGAAGTAGCTTTAACTGCAATGCACAAAATTTGTTTTCGTCTCATGGAGAGTCTGCTCATATTTTACTGTTGACTGCGTAAACAACATGATTACTAATGAAGGCAGTGGCACATGCATACATACACCAACTTCGGACAGAAAGCCGACATACACGGTGAACGGAGTGCATGTGGACTCAAGAGGGGAGGACAAATTCTTACTCGTCAGTGCAGGGGTTGTCGTTAATCTAGAGTCGTCAGCCAGTGCCAATCCAAAGAGACGCGTTTTGGAAGGTAGGAAAGGCGAAGAACAAATTACCAGTTTCTGAACGTAGTTGTCATCCGATAATGCTGGAGTCCTTGAACGTGTGTGTTTGGCTTCCAAGACTTCCTCTCTTCAGTTGTTTATGCATGATAAAAAAATTCTAATTGACAGGTTGACCCAAAGCCATTTTGAGCATTGGCAACACACGATTAGCTATTTTGGTGAAAAATGGAGAAAGTCTTCAGCCTAAGGTATTCACCTTCTGATGGGTGATGCTTTGGCCCGCCATACCCATTCCAGGCACCATGCAACAAATTTTGCTAGAGTCAAAGTGGAGTCGCAAGACAGGCAAGCTCAAATCACATTCGCCAAGTCCAAACGGTGTAGTTTGATCTGGGAATTTAATCAGAAGACGTAGTCAAAAACAATTGTTTGAACTGACTAACACAAGTCACTGATTCATAATACGTGATTGAGAAGTTCCACGTATGCATTTGACGAGTCCTCACAAATTACGTCGTGTCATCGCAGCAAAGTGCAGTGGAAAATGAAATGAATGTATTAAAATTCTGATGCTAATTGATTAGAAGGGTGGCTAAACAAATTAATTACACAGTTCTCTACTCCTCCTCTGTCGTCAACACTCTCAACAAGCGGTAGATGAGAGCAACGTATTTGTCTGGACTCTGGTCCGTCGATCACGCCTAGCACATTGTAACTTCGCAACTCCAAGTTGACGGACAAAAACTGTCTAGATAGAAGAGTGTACTTGTGCAAACATATAATTTAGATAACCGGCACTTCACTGCACTTAAATCTAACCGAGCACAATATGTCAACGCCTGACCCGAAGTGAGGATGACTCCTGTTAATGCATCATTGTCATCAAGCAAGCCGCAGATTTATGCGTACAGGTTCATCGACCCCTATAGTCTCCTTCGGTTTTCTTGGCAGCAACGCAAACATTTCCGAGAGTGTCTTGTAGCGTTGTCTTGAGGCAGCTCACACTACACTAGTCCCCATTGCATTGAGCATCTGCCGTGGATTCCCGATTAGACGGCGAATCATATTTGATGGTTTGTGAAGACCATTCAGCAGCCTATGCACGAAGTCGACTGTAAACGATAAGAATATTTCCTCTCTTTGCTGTTCACCCTATCCACCAGCGAGTATTCGAGTCGTGAGTTGGGGCGGCTGGGATAAAGGCATCTTTAGGATCGAAAGCTACAGGTATTTTCAGTCCACTGCTCTTAATACCATGTCACAAGCTACAAATAACTGCACAAACATTCTCTTCCACTTATTTTGTGATGACTTTATGTCCACTGACCCAACGATTTCGTGATTTCCATCAGTGGAAGGTAAGAACATGCGTCGGAACTTGTCCGGACAGTAGCGAGATGACTTGACCACGCTGTCCATGAAGAAACTAGATGCTGCCGGGGGTGTGAAGAAGCAGGAGAGCCTCTAGTTTTGTGTTTTCGAAAACGAGTTTAAAAAGTCCTGTCGTATGCCCATCACTTACTCCTCGGGATACAGTCATCCAGGTGGTGTGGCGCCTCCAAGGAGTAACAAAGCTATTTTAATCAAATCGCCCTTCAATTTTACCAGTAAAATGACTTTATGATTAATGACTACCTAGATTAGTAGAAAGTCGTGTTAGGCGACACAAGCAAAAGCGATACGCTTGGCCACCACTCAGGCACCCAGCAGCCACAAGCCTAGAGGGCTACATTTTCGGATTTCCTTAGTCCACGTCTGGACTACCACGCAAGTGTAAATGCACAGGGTCTGTGGCGGACTCTCCAACTCAGCGCATGTTGGGAGCCGATAATTACCTCTCACCTGCTGGAATTGAAACGAATTGCCCAAATGGGAACCCATTAACAGTAAGAACCCTTAGCATTGCCAATGAATTACGCACTCGATCAGTTGTACCGTGATGGTCTGTGAGTGCAGCTTTTATGGAGGCTTTTCATTGATCACTGCATTTCTGATACCATCGAACATGGTGGGAGAGGTCACCTGGAGACTTGGAATTCAAAAAGCCCTAATGGTCAAATCTGCCTCATCATCGTCGATTCATCTGCTTACAAACATGATAAAGGCTTTGTTTAAGCAAACGATGACTCTGTCCTCAATTTGCTTTTTCATTTGAAACTCAATTACCAAAAAAGTGCATGGTTTGTTGGACTTCGTTTGTGATCCTCTCCTACCTTCTAGAAGTCAAATAGAAAAATGACATGTAGAAGTCATTATGACATTTACTCACCATCCTCATCAAGCATCGCCCAAGTTCTGCAAATCATTTACACCTTGAAATTTATTATAGAGGCCAGTTTGTTAGCAACACTTACATCAAGATTGGCTGGAAACAGAGACCATGAATTGATGGTGATCTGATGTCGCTAAAGTGTTTGAAAACCAACTGCTCTACTGATATGATTTTAGTAGCATGGCTTCAAAAATATAGGAATTGTGAGCAATTTGAGTATGAAATCAGGCGCTATCGAAAACCTGACGGTTGTATTACACCTACAGATCAACAAAGTAAAAATAGATCTGCTTAGAATTTGACAGATCTACATGACGAGAAATGGCAAGACATGCTCAAATCGGCCGAAAGCGTGGGAGGGATACGCATGCGTAGTTAACGCGTCCACTCCGCATTGACACATTAACACATTAACTATTGGTGTTACATGTATGTGACGCCCAATTCTTTATCCTATGCGTGATTGGTATCAGATAACTGGAGCCCATAGCATTAATTCATCTTTCAGCACAAGAGTGGAAGATTTGGGCTGTACCTGACATAAGGTTAGAAGCGTGACGAAGTGTAGGAATCCTCGTTAGAAGCCTGGTTGTGCAGATGCCAGCATAGCCCGAAATTTCTAAGGCCTAATTTTACATGGCAATGATGATATTGGATTGCACGTGAGGAAAAGGGCGTTAAAACTTAGCTTTATGCAGATCTTAGACTCGCCATGAGCGAGATGACAACAACATCTGTCTGCTAGAGGGAACCCGAGCAAAGATACAAGCTCCAGAGCAAACCAGCAAAGGGGAGCGAGGCAACACGAAGGCACAGGACTCCTTCAAGGCGGATTTGAACCACCGACCTATGGATCGCTGCTGACACCTACAGTCCACCGCTCTACCAACTGAATTATCACCGAGCGTTGCCCACGCCATTTTGTTTATAATAACAAAAAAAGCATTAACTGCAGTTCGCTACCCTGTACTCCCTCTTCTTGACTTCGTGATTTCTTTACTTCGCACTGCTGGTTGCGGCGAATTGTGTCTTAAACGAAGCCATTAATTCACCTATGCGAAAAGTCTGCTTCCGTTACCCTTAGCAATGGCAACATTTACTTTTCTAGATGCAAACAACACAACTGTCAATGCTACTCAACTTATATGGACTTGTGGGGTGGATGGTCTCGGCGAACCCGATTAAAAGTGCATTCTAAAGCAAGTGTCGGTTGACAAATTGACCGACTTTGCTCTGACCTAATAAAATTGCCTTCGAGGAAAATCTGTGAATGATTGCACACGACATGGGTGGGTGCTGCATGCACTTCATGATCTCATTGCTAGGTTGTGTTAAAGGACATTTTTGCCCTTGTAGTTGCTCATTTATAAGAACCAACGTGACGCATTACGATGCAAAATTTCTACGTGACATAGCATTAGAAACGCGTATAAGGGTTGATTTCCCTGTAGTCGTGGTATGCATACTCGAAATGAGGATTTATTCCAACTTAAATGCCAAACTAAACAGATAAGCGTCTCATGCGGTTGCCATTCTGTCAAACAAAAGTTGGCTGGAGAACTAGCGTACACCAGTGTTGAATGATTATAGGAGGGAATGAAATATTTGGGAATGCTTCCTTCCCAGCTTAGTCTAGGCATGCATGCTCACGACCACGAATGATACGCTGTGGTACTTCCACGTCTTTGTGGGCAGCTGAAGTGCTTTGTAATCGACCAAGCCCCTATTGGCATGGCTGAAGAGCAGACTCAACTACTTTTACAAAAAAATCCTCAATGCCATTGCATGAGGTGGACATCTGTAAGGCGGATTAGTTGCCAGTGATTGCACACAAAGGAGCAGTCCTTATAACAGAGTTGGTCGAGACCGTCTAAAGTGGCTTCATCAGGGTATGTCATCATGGCGCATGACTTACATTGCACTGGATGATGGCCCGACCACAAAGCGGGAGATGCTAAAACAATAGTCCCTCTCTGCTATGTAATGCTCATCATGTTGCTGGCAGTGGAAGGTGAGCAAAACCGTTCGAATGTATTAGTCTGATGGATAACTAAAGGCAATGCGCACTGATGGTGATCAATGATGGTAGACGATGGGAAAAGTAACCAGGTAATGAACTAACAATGCTGTTGCGAAAATGTATTGCTTTTACATTTGGAGGCTTAGAACCAATGAAGGAGGTCAACTTATATCCTTAGAGCTGCTCGTAAAGCTGTCAGTGCTGATAAGAAATTGTCTGCGTTTGCTGGATGAGAGGGATGGAATGAATAAATAGCTGAAGTGGTACGCCCAACAACTTACCGGCGGATGGCCCAAATCGACTCCAAACATCTCGAAAAGGCTGTGCTGTGCTTAGATAAGCGCTTGTCAGTGTGCGCTAATGCTGAAGATGGGGTTGAACCCGCCAAGCCTAAGTTAACTGCATTGCAGCCGCCCAGCCCACCTAGGTAAAAAGTGGAGCGCAAGACAATCATCTGCTCGGCAATGGCACTGTCACTGAATTGTATAAATTGCGATGTGGCTGGCTTAACGCTCTAGAAAGCTGGAGCTGGAGAGTCGAGTCAGTGCTTAGGTGCACGAAGCGTTCGGCATAGCACGTTTTGCGTCATGAAATTGTCGTCATCTGCCTTCGAGGATGGAGCGTACTCTTCTTCAACACAACTGTCATCGCTCGACTCTGTTCATTGCATTATCACCAATAAAGAGTGCTCACTACCCGTTCTCACTCTACTCGCTCTAAGGAATAATTGCAATCAGAGCTCTTCATTTACGAAGAAGGATGTGGAGACGCTCAAGTGATCAGTGAATTACAATCTATTGTGGATGTGATGCTATTGTACGGATACCTCTGATTAATAAATGAAAGCCACAATTGTTGTTGACTTGAAATAACTAAGAATGTGGATAGCATAATCGGAGCTGTTTGTATTTCAATGAAAGCCAAGATGCAGTAGACTGTAGGTCCGCAATCGCCATCCAAGCTATTTCACATCCACATTCTCGACATTCAAGAATGCTGCACAAAGTTGGCACCGTTCCTCTGTTTTAACGGCGAAGCTCCTCCCACTCCTCTTCCGTGCTTCCTCAGGAGTAGGTCTCAATACCAGATTAAGTCAAATCAATTAATCAGCGCAAATACATCATTCGCCAGAAGCAATGCCTCAGAGGTGAAGTGGTAAGAACAATCATCGATTCATTCGGTACTTTGAACAGTGCCAACATTTAGCACCTCAGTCGTAAGCTATGCACCAACGAGTAATACCGACATCCGAGGGCCTGCTTTGCTTGTTTGAGTGCCGTAAAATATGCAGGCTAGATGTGCAGGACCTGAATTCACTCTCCTCCTCTGATATGCCAGCAAATCATGATGTGTCACTGGACATTCCCACCGAGTGACTTCTGTAATGCCTAAGGTTGAGGGAACCAAAAACACTTGATGCAGTAAATGAAGTGAGCCGAGGCAACACAAATGCAGAATGAGCACAAGTGAAATGTGACTTCTCCCTCCAGCATGATGCGATCGCTAGAAATAAACTTGGAGTGCAAAACCAACTAGTTCCTTGCCCAATGGAGGCCTCGATGTGTCTGAATTCTTGAATTCTAATTCCGGAAAGTCCAGTGGTCGGATGAATTGGTTCAAGGTCATTTCTACTCCACAGAGTTGTTTAAATTCATTCACGGGGACAATTCCTTTCTTGTCTGGCATGCAGCCTGGCTTTTTTCAAAATGCCTTGTTTCACAATTTGCATTGTTGCCATGCACATGCACCATTAGTGTGATAAGACAATAAGAAGTTAAGTGATTAGCGTTCTCTGGTCAGAATGGAGTGACTTGGATTTCGCCATTGCGTTGTTAAGGTGTGAGTGGCACCAAGTTACACAAATTGCATCCCACGAACATTTCATGCATTGTTTGCACACCTCAGGTTGGCACGTGGTCCATGAGCAATGAGTGGGGCCGAAGCAAGTCTCGGTTGTGGATGGACGGGGTGACGTGTCCAGACGGTGCTAACTCTCCATCGAAGTGTGGGACGGCTCCTCGACTCAACTTGAAAGCAGTCATGCTGTAGGAACAGCCACTTCTCACCTACGGCAACCTTCAGGTGCGCTTTCCCTCATTCTCATGCCTAGGCATACAGAAATGACAGAGGTAAGAATGCTTACAGGTCCTACATTTAAAAGGTATTTGTGCTCGAACTGTTAGACCTACTGCGCTCAGAAGTCCTAAAATGCGTCGGTTGGTGACATACGTCACCTTTCCATTTGTCGTTTAACTTTTATGCCAGGCTTCGAAGGCGAATTCGACCAGTAGAATGGGAAATCCCAGTGGTTTGATTCAACTATGCGATGAAGAATTTGTCCACAGAGGCTTTTTATTTGCAGCAACTCGTGGACTACGTGTTAGTGAAGGAGGCTAACAAGCGCAGCTACCCATAGACACGTCCAATTTCGTGGGAAAATCTCCACGTCGGTGTGGTATAATTAACACTGAAAATTAGCCATGGTAGCCTTGTATTACCAATCTTAGTGCAATTCATTCCAAATCCACAGATGAATGCGACAGATCAGTGAGGGGTGGGCAACTTGTAAGAGAAGTGACCTTAGAAAATAGGTTTACTGTGCAATAGCAGCACAAAGCACAAATATGCATGATCCTCTCAGTAGGCCGAACATCATTGTGCTCTTGGGCTGTTGTCTCTTACTTGGAGTCCTAATTGAATGGCAACCACACCCAATGGATGCGACACAGGCTTGCCCACATTGAATGAGGGTTTTATTGTGCATTCACGGCTGCAATGGTCCCTTGCTAATATGTTGTTGCCTGGACTTACAAATAACTGCGACAACTGAAAGTGCCGCTTGAAAATCACCTCAAAATTAGGCTAGGCTAATAAATTCCTTTCATGCTACGCAGGAAGACGTGCGATGAAACGAAACGGCGAGGAGACAGGCGGGCGCTTTACCTAGCAAGTATTTTTCTTGATCCCCTGATTTGTGGTTTTCCATGTGTTGGTCTTCGCTCATTTCGGCATTAGTCTTACAAATCAGAAGGTGAGCAAGATAAGTGAAAATGCAGGAGATGGAAGCGAAGGTAAAAGAAAGGACTGTGTTGGCATTCACAAACAGTTAATCTTTCCAGCATGGCGATGGTGTCAGCCAGAAAAATTTGAGTTCGGTATTTGAATAGTGTAAAGGAGGTTAGGAATGAGAAGCAGGAAACACGTGCACAATTCTTATTAGATCGCAATAAGTCAACGAATCCATCAATGTTTGCATGCAGCTAACTAAACCAAACCTCTACATCGTCGAGAATGTATTGCGGCATTTCGATTAACTTTTGCAATTTAGGCACAGAATATCTTTGTTACCCGACCCGCCATTCATTTTTAAGTTAATTGCATGTTGTTTAAATGCGCAGTAAACTGTGCAATGAAGATTTGCCACCGTCTTGCAAATAAAAATACATTTCTGACCAAAGGCCCTCACTCTCCATTTACTTATTTTATAAAATTGTGGTGCAAAAATTTCTGCATGCAGACGTTCAGAAGCGTTCATAGTTGCTGCTGTTGAGTGACAACTTGATTCCGTTCTCCTGTTCGTCGCGCTTTACCAAAGAGTTACTCTCAACTTGTCAACAAAACAGGCATTGGCTGTCTCTGTTGATTTCGAGAAACTGCTCTTAGCTGTTCTTTCTCAATCTCCGACACGCACATATATTGCGAATGTCTGCTTTCGGATCGAGGAGTGTTACTTGCAAAAGTGGGGTTAACAAATGTGAGTTAGTACATTAGGCAGCATTCCAAAGTGCTTGACACTGCAGAAATTGACAGCATTTAATTATTTTGAGCATTCATCCCACCCATGCAGGCCAACTCCGAATTTGTGTAAGAGCAGTGACTAACATCGGTCATTCGGCCATCAATTGCTCTTCAGTCAAAGGTGCAAAGCGTCAGGTTAAAGTGATGCCTTATGTGGCTGGTAAGTGGACTCGAATAAACGGGTTCTGTTACCGAGCAAGATGGATGATTTGGAAGGAGCTCACATTGGTGTGCTTTATTTGAATTCTTTGGACTGACAAGTGTAAGGAATGCTTGACGCGCTGCTATCACGTGTAGCATCATAAAGAGGGAAGAGGAACAATGAAGGCGGAACGGTCGCTTGCAAAGCACTAAAGGCAAAGTGTATCTTTGGGCTTTCCTCACATGGAGGACTCTCTTCACTTGCCAATGCATGAAGTGCATGCCAATGGACAGTACTCAGCAAAGAAAGGGCGCTAGAATGCTCTGATGCCTAATGCGTGGCCTTGTTGCAAACAGATCTAACGCGTGATCAAAAGGTATTATAGAGTCTTTGTGAACTGTCATGCTAACGACAATCAGGATGGTGGACTGGAAATGAACTTACCAATGCTAGTACATTAGCGAAGCCAAAGCCTGATTGCGAATGTGTTGATTCGCAAGATCATTTGTCAAGGAGAACATTTTGTTCCTCAATAATTTAGAGCACTTTCCCTTCGATAAGATCAAGATATTTGGTCTAGGTTTTTCAACTTTTGTCATTTCGTATCATTTGAAAAGACAGCATGCTCGAATGGATAGTTTTAGTTTGAGACACTTGAAAAATTGATCCAGCCTTTATCATGGAAGTTGGAAAGTGGAAGGTAGGAGGCAGAATATTTTGCAAATGACGCGACGCTTCGTACAGTCCGAAACTGGGTACACAACCATAAACTGAATGCATCGAGTGCAGTAAATCTCTTCCGCGATCCACGCACTGGGTCTGGACAATAATAATAATAATAAGAGTAATCAAAATGACAAAGACCTTTGGTAAGATTTGTAGCACATGCTATGAGGAACTGCCTCGTTCGGAATCTTTCGATGCTATTATACATGACAGTGGAAAACTCAGCAGCGCTTACTTGAATGCGCTGATTAACCTCAAGGTTGAGAGCGATTATGCCTGATGGCATGCCGGTACCAAACAGACCCAAATAAAATGTGACTCAGTGACTGCGACTAGCGGACTCGGCAGTTTGCAGACACTCGCAATTTTGAGCACACTTGGTCACTTCCTAGATGGCGGGACAACCTGCAGCCAACACGCATTTGTCTTTGTATCGATTGGTACCGCAACCCTTACCGAGTCACCAGAATTGAACTCTTTCCTCGACCAGACTGCAGTCATTCTGCTACAAATCCATCCACACAGCAAAACTTACTCCTAATGCAATCGGTCATTCAATAAATGCAAGAAGTTATCGCTCTTCTGAAGTAGCATACTCAGCAATCAACTGCTGTCATAGTGTTAAGTTAACTCCGTAAATCAGTGGTAGTTGGAATCGAACTGACGAGTTTCATGAAAGGGTGAAGTTGATCTTCTCCCACTTTCCACAGGCTGGACAAAGTGGAAGAGCAAGCAACGTGGTCGTAGGTTGAGGGTGGGCGAAGTGCTTTGTGTGATTAACCTATGCTCCAGCAGTGGCCTTCTGGGCGTATTTGCGTCCTCTAATTAACATATTTGAACAGCGGGATCTTCGAGATCTGATGTATGGATACATTGTGGGACATTAAATGATAAGTTGGCTGCTCAGTTGTGGGACAAAATCGAAGGGTCTTGCTGAATGTAGGGTCATTAATGTCCATCGCACCACCAAAAGCTTTGCAGTTAGGACTTTGAGTACTAACTTCTCCACAATGTTGTTTGTTCCAAGTCATTCAGCAGCGATTAACTCAGTCGGTAAAGGCTTACGATTCTGGGATGACCTAATCGTTTAATGCGCTAGGGTAAATGCAATCACACGAGGCACTTAGCTTCGAGGAACATGATGGAGCTTGCCACACACTTGCTCACTTTTTACTCCTATTATTAAGGTGCAGATATTCTTAAGATGTTTGGACATATCTGAGAGACTAAACATCGAGAATACCCCTGCGATGTGTACTACGGCTTCGCTTCCAGTTGACTCATGACAGGTAGTCTCAAACCCATTTATTGGCGTGTTCTATGAGCTCGTTTTGGTGTCTAAGTATTAGTTCATGAGCTTCAACCAGCGTCCGTGATGGAACATTCATCTCCTTTGAATTTGAGTGCAGAGCTACAGCAGAAAATATGGTTATGAACCTCCTGTCGCTAACTGTGATGTCTAAGCATGACTGAGGCTTGTTAATTTCATTCACCATAGCCATTGACTTCTATTGCACCATAGTCATGCAACTAATCTCCGAGTTTTACTCTCCGCTTTCGTGCACGCAGGAAA